>JALJCO010003368.1:0-100879 GCA_023101725.1 Atherinomorus stipes | reverse complement strand
CAAATTAAGGATGTTTGATATTGACTTTTTTACTGATATTCGATACTGATATTGTCCGAACCTTAATTTCTGACATCCGATATCGACGGATACGAATCTATGCAGACAACTGTGAGGTTGTATCTCCCATATTTTGAGAGATACAGTACATGCTCAGAAAATATGAGAGATACAAAATATGAGAGTATCTCTTTTGAGATACAGCTCTGAGAGCAAAGATCCCAAAATAGCCTTAACTCAGCCAGAAGAGCTCATTTTCGACATATGGCTGCCATATATCAGATACTAGCAGGTATCGACCAACATTTGGCTAATTATAATGTTTCTGACAACTTGGTAACTTAACCAACAACTTCAAACCAGACATATTAAAAGCAGCTTCAAAGCAGGTCAGTCTGTAGCAGCAGCAGCTGCACTGTAGTCACATGACTCTCCCTCCATATATTTCCAGAATAACATTGTCTTTTCTACATGCAATGGAATAATTATATCCCGTGAGACTTGGTAATGGAACGAGATTTTGGTAGCAAAAATATTGATATCATAAACCGATACTGATATTTTCTGATATCACACTTTCATGCATATCGGCCGATAATATCAGACATCTTTAACTCAAATGCTTTAAACAAGGAATGTACTGCTTTTCATTTGGCATCAGCCTTTATCTCATTTTTTAAATATTATTTTCAAACCTTTTACCTTTTATTTTTCAGATCGAGCATCTGTATGGGCTTACTGTGTTTGAAAACTATCTGTACGCCACCAACTCAGACAACGCTAACATGCAGCCAAAGACCAGTGTGATTAAGGTCAACCGCTTCAACAGCACCGACTATCAAGTGGTGGCCAGGGTGGACAAAGGAGGTGCGCTGCATGTCTATCACCAGAGACGCCAGCCTCCAGGTACACATGCACACTCAGCCGCTCACATATCCTCCACATTTGCTATTCATTCTTCTGCTTCAAAGATTGTATGTGTCCTTTCTCTTTTTTCCCAGTGCGTAGTCATGCATGTGAAGTGGACCAGTTTGGGAAGGCTGGAGGCTGCGCTGACATCTGCCTTCTGGGTAATGGACACAAGACCCGGACCTGCCGCTGTCGCTCTGGATTTAGCTTGGGCAGTGATGGCAAGTCCTGTAAAAGTGAGTGAGCCTGCTGTTCCTGTAAATCACTGATTAAGCTAATCAACAAGTGTTTATGCAAAATTTATTGTATTATTGTTGGGCAGATTTGAAAAACTAAAGACCTGTATTTCTTCTTGTTTAGCATTTGTTTGAAGATGACAGCTGAGGAGGTTATTTCGGTATTTCAGAACTGCTGAATAATTTGAACATACTTTGAGATACTATGTATGAACAGGTGAATCTTAAGCTTAAAACTTGTACAAGAGTACAAGATTTATAAACTTACAAGCTTATTGTTAAATGTGATGTATAAATATTGGCATATCCCCAAATAACAATTTGGAATAGTTAGCTTAGATCCACAGTTATCAAGCAAACAAAAGAACTAGCCAAATGAACTGTTAGCATGAATGCCAAACAGAAAACCAGTACCCTGTATTTGTAGTTGTATAAAACTGGCCAACATTATTTGTCTCTATACTTTTAGGTGTATGTTGTACCTCAGAACAACATGTCAATTTCAGTGTCCATTTTATTTTAAAAACATTAAGCCAAACCAAAGTGCAGCACAATTACATTCAAACAAACAGGGCTTCCTCCACTTTTCATAACAAGGATAGCTTCAGATTGCTAACATTTTAACAATTTGCTCAGCAGCAGCATCAAAAGTATTAACTGACAGCGGCAGACATGTTTTTTTCACTTTCTTTTGCAGTATAAGTGTTGTTTCATAAATAATGCTATTTTATGAGACAGTAAAGTTTCAGTAATCCTTATCTAGCTTTCTAAGAGCTTCTTAATGTGTTACTAATTGGAAATCTAATCCTGGCTATTTCCACATTATTAATTTTGCCATCATAACATGCAGGTTTGGATGAAATTCAGTTAAAATGAAAATTTCTCTCTAATTTTTTGTTCTGCAGACTCAATCTTTGTGTTATTGTTTGAATATATATATATATATATATATATATATATATATATATATATTCAAGAACTAAGTTGTACTGTATCATGTGACTTATTGATGTAAGATGCAGTCCTTGCTGCTCTTCCTGGTTTGGTTTAAAAAAAAAACCTCTTAACAAAACTGCACAATGTTGTCCTGGTCTTTGGGGTCAGTCTTTACAGCCTCTGTTCTTATGCAGTTTTAAATTTTAAGCTTTAAGCAAACTAGTTAGCTTACCAATCCAAGAGGAAAGTTGCCTTTCCTGCGTTCGATGTCGTGGAAAATCTAGTGTAGTCTTCACCTAAATTTACTCCAGTTGTTGCTCTTCTCAGGTCACTCCTCTTCTGAGACAGATAACAATATCTCTGGGGCTCTAAAGCAGTTGCTGGACTTGCCGACTCCACTCTTTCCCCCTGTACCAGCCTATCCGTGCCCTACATACAGTTGCCACACAGAGATCATTTTGGCAATCCGCAATGGCAGGGTGTATTGGCTTGTAGATGTAAACATAATGCCATTGTCAAACTGGTTGAAATTTATTTTATATTTATTTTATATTTATATTTATAACTTTTTAAGGAAATGCTGTACTTTTATTCTGCAACCCTCCAAACGACTTGTGGAGGTATTGTTTTAAAAATATATATTTATATGCTAGCTTTTAATAAAAATGTTCCATATTTAACCTTTAATATTACATGTCTTGTGATATTGCTTTGAAGAACCAATTTTGCGAGTTGTCTAAACATAAATTCTTGGATATATTTACAGTATTTGTTACCATTATGGATGCCATCTGCTGTCTTCTCTGTGCTCATTTGGAATAATGGAAAAAAAGATTCAAAGATACAGTTTTAATAGTGGCTGTAGCTCAGTATAAATTTCAACAAGCTGACCTCAATGAAGTCAGTTTACTTATGTGAAATAAATATTGTAACATTATCCTGTTTCATAATTCAAAGTGTGTCTCAGATGGATACATCTGGAGCATGGCTGATGCTGATGAAGGTTTCTTACTGTAAAGTGTGTGAGTTTGTGTTTGGCAAAAATGTTCAAACTGCCTTACTGTAGCTTAGATTCAGCACACCCAGAACTGATTTGAGCTTTCAGCATAACAATAAATATTAACTTGGGAGCCAGGGTAAATCAGCTTCCTTGACCTCAAGCTAAGATGCAGTTCGATCATGGAGCAGGTCTTCTCTGGGCTGCAGACTGGGAAAAACCTATGGACTAAGATGCCAAGCACAAGAACTTTTGTCTCTACCCTGAAGTTCTCTTAAAGCTTCATCCTGATTCAGCTCATTTTTAAATGTATTTTGCTATTTTTTTCTTCTAATGACTTCACTGCATTGATCTGCACAGTGAGGAAAGGATATCACTGATAATGTCAGGGTTGATTTAACTGAAAGCAACACCCCCTGCTCTGTCTTTTAATTGAAAAACACTTAGCTTTTTTTTTTTTGTTTTTGTTGAACTTGCATTTCTAAACTTTTTAAAATCAATATACTTTATATGGAAAACTACTTAATACTTTCTATGTCAGGAAATTGGTCATCTTCTAATTGATTTCACTAAATACAAAGCAGGCAATGAGCAATTAGGAGGATTTATACAAAGTGAATTCCCCTCAAAAATTGGGATAGTGGGGAAAATATGAATTAAAGCAAAATGCAATAATCTGCAGAGCTCATTAACCAATATTTTGTTCACTGTAGAGCGTAGGGCAGTTTTTAAATGTTGAAAGTGACATCTTACCACAGTATCACGATATTGATATGCTAATCTTGAATTTGATGGCGGCATCACATCTTAAGAAAGTTGGGATTGAGTCACGTAAAGACTGTAAAAATGAGAGGTGGGGAAGAGAAGCTGCTGTAAGAACATGATCCAATTGATTAGGTTAACCAGCAATAGGTCATAATAAGGGCATAAAAAAGAGCATCTTAGTGAGGCATAGTCTCTCAGAAGAAAGATGTGCAGAGATTCAGCTGTGGAAGCGTTCAGAGTAACATTGGCATAAAATTGTAAAAACCTTCACCATACAGTACCATCATCTGCAGAATAAGATACTGTAGGTTCAAAGGTTTTGGATCCCGGCTGATCTTTAGGGCCTCAGACTTTTGCATTGGCATGATAAAAAATGTGTTGCCTTCTCTGGGCCGACACCTGATTAAAGTAAACTGAGGTAAAGTGAAAAACCGTCCTGTGATCAGCCAGATCAGACATCTCTTTCAGAAATCATGGAAAAATCTATATTTCAGGCTTTTATAAGCTTCTGTTTCTTGTTTTGCTGCAGAACCAGAGCATGAGCTCTTTCTGGTTTATGGAAAAGGTCGTCCAGGTGTCATCAGGGGTATGGATATGAACACTAAGGTGCCAGATGAGTACATGATCCCGATTGAGAATCTGATGAACCCCAGAGCTCTGGACTTCCATGCTGAGAGCGAGTTCATTTATTTTGCCGATGCCACCAGCTACATCATTGGACGACAAAAGATTGATGGAACGGAGAGGGATACCATGCTAAAGGAGGGTAGGAAAATAACATAACAAAAAGAATTTTCAAACTTGAAGTTAATTAGGGTATCTAAATGAAATTTGGACTCTTATTATTGCAATTACAGTGATATACAGTCTATTTTTGTATCAAGTGCAGTGATTTTTATTCTACCCCCACTTATAAAAAACCGCGATTATTTTGTATTAGGGATCCACACAGTCGAGGGTATCGCCGTGGACTGGATGGCCGACAATTTGTACTGGACTGATGATGGACCCAAGAAAACTATCAGCGTGGCTCGGCTGGAAAAGGCTTCACAGACCCGAAAAACTCTCATTGAAGGGAAAATGATTCACCCTCGCGCCATTGTGGTGGATCCTCTTCACGGGTAAGGGTGGACAGAGATAAGAGGATCAGTCCACAGTTATTTCATCTCCTCATCTGTTTGACTGGGGTGAAATAATTCATGCTGGGCCACTCACCTCTCTGCAAAATCCTATTTCTTTCCACTGTCACACTTTCCCCTTTTGATCTTCTTGTTTATTTGGCGTATTTCTTTTGCACCCCTTGTGAGAAGTGCATCACTTCCAGATTTTTCTGCTTCTTCAAAATGTCAAGTAAAGAGCCGTTTTTAAAAAAAAATCTTTCAGTCTGTTGACCACTGCCATCCTAATCTGTGATGCCCCTTTCCATTAAAACTGAATTTCTTGAAGCAAATGGAGCATTTTGAACACCTGAACATCCTCCACCAGCTGTTTCACATGCAGTTACAGCTCCCTTTCAGAGTTTCAAAGGGTGCTTAGTCTTGCTGTGAATAGATGTGTCTTATTGATAAGAACCCCCCCTCCCCTCGAGGCTCTCTCTTTAAAACCACATGCTCATGAACACACACACACCCTCTTTGGATTACAAGTGACAGCACGATGTGTGTCCACACACTTCCCGGGGGGAAAGGCACTCGCTTCCACTAATGCTTGTTGTAATCAATCAGGCTCAGGGAGAAGAGTGAAAGGAGGGGGGGTTGGAAAAAGGAAAAGATGAGAAAGAAATAGATTGAAAATATGAAATGTTAATGATAACGTCAGTCATATTCCCGTGAGGTGGGACTGTTTCCAGATCTGCATAATTGCTGTCAGCCAGTGCTCACAGGCTTTACCTAGATCAGTGGATTTGACTGACAAGTCCTAAATTACCTGGTGACAAACAATGGCACGCCTGCAACCAACTGAGAGCCGCTGCTGAGCTTCTCCCACTGGGGGCTCTGATTTGTGTTGGTTGCTTTAGGGCAGCTGGATGAAATGTCAAAGCTTTCAATAATGCTAAACTCTCATTCAAATAAATATTCAGTTTAATTCAGTAAATATACCCCTGATGGTTTCCATGTTGTTTCCTCAGGTGGATGTATTGGACAGACTGGGAGGAGGACCCGAAGGAGAGCAAGCGAGGCAAAATTGAGCGGGCTTGGATGGATGGCTCTAATAGAAATGTGTTCCTAACCAGCAAAACAGTGCTGTGGCCCAATGGTCTGAGTCTGGACATCCCACAGGGCCTCCTCTACTGGGTGGATGCCTACTACGACCGAATCGAGATGGTCTACCTCAACAACTCTGGACGCAAGGTCCTTTTCTCTTCATTATCAGTAAATTTCTGCTGTAGTCTACGGGCAGAGCAGTTCAGTGAAACCAGAACTGGGGAGTTACTCAGAAAGGCTTTGAAAAGCTGTGAATGCACTAATAAGGAATGTGTTTTAAAGCAGCAGAGCGATGTGGGTGGTCCCATAAACTCGGGGACCTTGAGCTTTTTAATACTGTTTTTTCCTTGTGGTTCACTTGATGGTATTTTGTGTTCAGTGACATGTGTGTTGGTCAGATTTTGGTGCTGGTGTTTGCATTTAAAATAAATCCAAAATCAGAATGTTATGATTAATGCAGAATGAAGGAAATCCAAATATTAACACACACACATCCATTTATGACCTATATTTTCCACTGCATAGAGGCTCATTCATTTGAAATCGCTGCAACTGATGTTAAGAGTGGTACATGCTAGTCAGAAGGATTTTTTTAAAAGCATGTTTAATGTTATCTTATAGCAAACAAAGGTCATGTTAATCAAAACCTAAGCATACTTTGAGCTGTACTTCTGGATGTACAGCAGATAATGGTGGTCACTTCCTGTAAAAATATACCTTATTGTGTGGTTGCTTTTCTCACATCAACAGACTGTGTATGAAGGTCAGGAGCTGAACCACGCCTTTGGTCTATGCCACTATAAACACTTCTTGTTCTGGAACGAATACCGTAGTGGTAGCATTTACAAACTGGACACCACCACCGGCACTGCCACCCTGTTGCGCAACGAACGGCCTCCCATCTTTGAAATCCGGATGTACGACGCTCAGCAGCAGCAAGGTACAGGATAGAATGACACGCATCAGATGCATCCATAATTTGAAACTTTGACAGTTACAAGCCATTTATGTGCTTTCTTTCACAGGCTCTAATGCATGTCGTGTGAACAATGGTGGCTGCAGCAGCTTGTGTCTGGCTATACCAGGTGGCAGACAATGTGCCTGTGCAGAAGACCAAATACTTGACCCCGCTGACAACACCAGCTGTAAAGGTACAAGCATTAATGCTATGTTTTTGTGCGTGAGACTGATTGAATAATGTCTTACTTTTCTTTTGATGGCATTTTTTTTATTCAGAGCAGTATTATCTTTGTATGTTGTAACTTGTTTTGCAATTGCTGCTTTGTGACCAGTAGGGATGTGGTGGGCTTTGACAAGTGGGTTGCAAATGGTCTTATAATTGCACTTTTCCACACAGCCCTTCCATTTTCCTGCTACTTCAAATTTTCAGAACTGTACCCTGCTGCTGTTTACATCTTCCTTGGCCTCTTTTCCACATCCGTTTTATTCCCCGTCTTCTACTTTGCAGCCAACCCGTCTTATGTACCCCCTCCTAAATGCCAAGCTGGAGAGTTTGCTTGCAAGAACAACCGCTGCATCCAGGAGCGCTGGAAATGTGATGGAGACAATGACTGTCTGGATAACAGTGATGAGGCTCCGGAGCTGTGCTGTGAGTACCAGATTCTAGCTTGCACATAAACACAAAAACACCACATCCAACCTCTTCCGCTGCTGCAGGGTCAAATGACCTCCGGCTGTCTGAATGTGACAGTCTGCTGATGCCAGAATGAAATGAGAAAGCAGATTCAGAATCTGATGAGCATGTTTGTATGTCTATGTGGGTGCACAATATGCGACTGTGTGTTTGTGCAAGGAGGAATGTAGCAATGTCTGAGGATCTGGAAAAGCTCTCTCTCTCTCTCTCTTTTTCTGTCCGTCTGTGGTCAAAGTGCAGACAGGTTTTTGGTTCCAGACAAAACAACACCCAGTCCAAAAGCAGCTCCCCTCCGTTCTTAATTTGCACCTCACATCTCTCCACTCTTTTACCTTTCCATCTCCCATCTCCACCAGTGTTCCCATTTCCCGTTTGCCTTTCAATGCATCCTTTTTTTCTGCTTCTCCAGTCCAGCACACTTGCCCCACAGACAGATTTAAGTGCAAGAACAACCGCTGCATCCCTCTGCGCTGGCTGTGTGACGGAGATAATGATTGTGGGAATGATGAGGATGAATCCAACACTACTTGCTCAGGTACACAAATGCTTATGCAGACAAATCTAACGGATGCTTTTGGTTTTTGACATGTGACATGAACACTTTTGTGTTATATTTTAGCCCGCACATGCCCACCTAATCAGTACTCATGTGCAAGCGGACGCTGCATCCCTATTTCTTGGACATGTGACCTGGACGATGACTGTGGCGATCGGTCAGATGAGCCTGCTTCCTGCGGTTGGTCAACTTATTCTCATTTTATAGCTCATGCAGGTTGCTTGAACATATGAGCGCATCATCTTACCAGGTATAATCAACAACATGTCTAAACTCCTTCCTACAGCCTACCCCACCTGTTTCCCCCTCACTCAGTTCACCTGCAACAATGGACGCTGCATCAACATCAACTGGCGCTGTGATAATGGTTAGTGTCTGTTTTTCGTATTTGAATCTTTGTACTGCGTCAGCTCCTCTGTTTCTAATGTTGGAGTTTCCTGTGCATGTTTGGCCACCAGCCTTTTGTTTGCATTTGTTCTTTTTGTCATCTTGAGCATTTGGTTTTGTTATGTTTTGTGCCGTTCGCCCACTTTGCTGTCTTCCGTTGATTCTGTCTTTCAGAAAAGGATTGTGGGGACGGCTCTGATGAATTGAATTGTCCAAAGCTGACCGGTTAGTGCATAGATCAACATGCACCAAAACAGCCGTGATGCTAGCCAAAGCTTTAGAACTGACCAAGCAGGCTCATGGACAGTCAGGGCTGCTTTTCTAACTGAAAATGACCTCAAGCTGAGGTCTAAACTGCTGCCATTCATCTAATATGCTCACAAATTTGATTAATGAAAAATAATTACATTTTGTTTTGACTAAGTAGGATACCAAGTAATAATATTAAAGTAATACATAGGTTTTTTTTTGCCAAACACTATACAATGAAAGAGAATTAAAAGGAATTAAAGTTATATCATGCTCCCTTTTAAAATTGATATATGCAGTAAACTACTGCATGAACATAAAAAAAGCTAAAGATGCTATGCTGCAAAGCTCAATGTATCGCTGGGTACATTCCCTCATGGTGCATGTTCTGATCTATGCAGTTTCTGTCATTATTTGAACTCTCATCTTTCACATTCTGCCTCTTTTGTTTTTACTGTGAATGTGTAACAAAAAAAAAAAAAAGCTACTTCCTCCTGGATGCTTATATGAATATTTGCTCCATCTGATGCTGTGGGTGCCTCATAATGTGAGAGTGAGTGTTGCCTGACTGCATTTGTTTTCCAGATAACGACTGTGGGGACAACAGTGATGAGGCCGGTTGCAGTCACTCCTGCTCTAGCGCTCAGTTCAAGTGTAACAGCGGCCGCTGCATCCCAGATTACTGGACCTGTGATGGCGATAATGACTGTGGGGACTACAGCGATGAGACCCATGCAAACTGCACCAATCAGGGTCAGTGACTTAAGCTGCAGATCTGCTGGGATTTCATTGACCTATTACTTGCTCTGTTACTTCATTTGAAAACATACATCATACCAATACAAGGAGGTATGAAGCAACATAACAGAGTCTCTGAAGGAAGGATGCATCATCAGCTTTTTTAATTGAGCAAACTATCATTAAGATTACTAATACAACATTGAAAATATACAAATTTTATATATTTTTTCCCATTGCTACTCAAAAGACTCACTTATAAGTAGCACTCTTGAATACTTACAGTAGACTTAAAGATACCTTGAGCTGTTTACGGAGCACAACTGTGACAGATGGTTGTTATTATCATGGGTGGGTGGTTGCATCTCACCACTGCTTTTATTCATTTATGTATTATTACCAGAAGTGCACTCCACGCTAAAAATCAAAACAAGTATTTGCATTTTTACAGTGAGTATACAACATATTGGGCCTTTTATCCCTACTGTATTTGTTACACCAGCAGCAATTCAATGGCTACAACGAATGACACTACTTTTCACTTAAAGATTAAAGTCCTGGACTAAATAGTAGTTTAATTTCAAATATCAACACATAATACTGATATACCAGCTTTGAATTCTGTGTTTATAATTCAGCTTCTCCACTGGAAGAAAATGATTCATTGTCAGCTGGAGTCATGACTAAAACAATGACCTTCTCAATGTGCGTTCTAATCTGTTTGTCTTGTTGCCGTGCAGGTTTCTGACAGACAGCTCATTAGTTCTCGTCCTCTGTCTCACTTCTTTTGATTTGATTTTTCATGAGATGAAAATTTTCTCAATTTAGAGTCTTTTGTTTTCTTCTTTTTTTCCACAGCCACTCGCCCACCTGGTGGTTGTCATACAGATGAGTTCCAGTGTCGGATGGATGGCCTTTGCATCCCCATGCGTTGGCGCTGTGATGGGGACACTGACTGCATGGACATGAGTGATGAGAAAAACTGTGAGGGTGTCACACACATGTGTGATCCAGCTGTCAAGTTTGGTTGCAGGGACTCTGGTGAGGAGACATGAAGAAAGATGTCAAGCCCATGAATTCATATAAAGTCTTGTTTTTGAAGTAATCCTGACGACTGTCCACAGCCCGCTGTATCAGCAAAGCCTGGGTTTGTGATGGCGACAGTGACTGTGAAGACAACTCAGATGAGGACAACTGTGAGGCGCTGGTGTGTAAGCTCTCTCACCATGTGTGTGCCAACGACTCCACCATCTGCCTGCCTGCGGAGAAACTTTGCGATGGCACTGATGACTGCCCAGATGGCTCTGATGAAAAACTCTGTGGTAAGAAACAAACATTTCCAAGATGTGTTGCAGAGCGGGAAATGTAGAATGGCAAGTTCAGCCTGCATCGCAAAACATGGCCTCAATCCTCTGATTTTCTCTGCTTTCCAGACTTGTGTTCTCTGGACAACGGGGGCTGTAGCCATAACTGCACAGTGGCGCCTGGTGAGGGGGTCATCTGCTCATGTCCGCTGGGCATGGAGCTGGGGTCTGACAATAAGACGTGCCAGATCCAGAGCTTCTGTGCCAAACACCTCAAGTGCAGCCAGCGCTGTGAACAGGACAAGTTCAGTGTGAAATGCTCGTGTTATGAGGGTTGGGAACTGGAGCCTGACATGGAAAATTGCAAGAGCACAGGTAAGGAAGCAAATACAGGAAACATAAGACGATGGCGATGGTGGAGGGTTAGGAAATGTTACCTCACTGTAAGTAAGGGAGGAATTTTAAATATGGTTTGATAGAAGTTGTCCTATACAGGTGGGAACTGTAGAAATAGCCCTGGCTAAAGATTGTCAAGATTCACACAGAAGAATCAAGAAAACTGGTGTGGTTCAGCTACAAAGGAAAGGAAAAGGGATAACAGCTGGAAACTGGGGTTGGAGAAGACGCATTACGCCAAAATTGCTCTTTTGAGCAGTTTATGCAGCTTTGTGGACTGCAAATATTTCATTTTGATTTCAAGTTTTGCATTACTGTTGAAGGCATATTTTTTATTTGATTGATTATAGAGTGAAAATATTCCAATCTCATTTGTTTTGAGTCAGGTGCAATAGCTGAGTTCAACAAGGTAATTAGCACATGGCTAGTTAGCGTATTAATTCAGAAGCACATTACGAAAGCTGTTTCTCAAACGGTGTAGGTATAATATTAAATATCATTCAGTATGCAGATACAGTATCACCTGCTTTTCTCTCATGAATTAATTACAAAAAAAAAAAAAGTTACCACCTGGATTTAACAAATGGTTAAAAGGCTGGATAATTACTGCATGGATGATTATGTTTCAGCTGCTACAGTACAAGTTATTTAACCCCAATAGATTCAGTGAGTAGCTTCTCATTTCTTAAACAACGTTTTGGAAGGCGCATCCCATAGTCATGGAAAAGATGTTCATCTGTTAAAGAGGGGTCCAATGACTGGCATGCATCAAGCAAGAAAACATCTAAGGAGATTCCTGAAAATGCTCAAATTTGGTTAAGAACTGTCCATTGCATCATTAAAAACTAGAAATTGTGGGGAACTGTCATCTTCCAGGAAGAAATGTAATCAGAAGAAAAGGCTTTTAAAAAAGCTTCAATTTGCTAGAAATAATAAAGAGTAGATTCTTGAGATCATGTAGACTGGGGAGTCCAGATTTAACCTGTTCTAGAGTGATTGGAGCACAGGGTAAGAAGAGATAAGGATGAAGTGATGTGCCCATCATGTCTAGTGCCTACTGCACAAGCCTGTGGGGGCAGTCTATGATCTTGCTGCATTTCATCGGGTCAAGTTTCAGCAACATAATGTGTCCAAAGAATGAAGTCAGCTGACTACCTGAATACACTGAATGAGCAGGTTTTTCTATCTTCCCTGATGGCATGGTCATAGTCCGAGATGATAAAGTGTGAAAGAGTGGTTCAGGGAGCATGAGACATCATTTTCATGCATGGATTTGCCACCACAGAGACATAAGGTGCATTGAGAATCTTTGGATGGGGAAGATTTTGTGCACCAGTCCGACTCATCCATCATCTCTCCAAGATCTTGGAGAAGAATGGCTGCATCTCTGGGCAGAAATAAATGTTGTGACATTGCTGAAATTTATAATGTAATCTAAAGGAGGTCCAGTATTTCATACATGGTGTCATACACAGTGTGTGACTTTTTTTCTTCTGAACGGTTGATGTGACTGACCAATATCACAGAATAATGTAAAACAGCAAACAGCGGTGCAAAGATTCAGTATTAGCTGATGTTAAATCTTAAATTACTTTGTTTTTTGAGGGAAAAAAAAACTTGATTGGAACATTCTCGCTACAGACAAAAAGGCAGAAGTGAGTAGATGCTTTCAGTGCATATTTATGATGTGTGAAAAGGTTAGCTAAAGAAACAAAAGAAGATCTCAATGTTGATTTCCTCCTGCCATTATTATCTCATTTTTTTATTAGGGTAAGGGGAAAACAGTTATTAGGGTACAACAGTTTTGAATTTTATCATCCCTATAAAGGATATCTAGTAGTTCTTTTCCTGCAGCAACTGGCAACAAGGAAACATGATTTTATGCTGCTGTTCTTCCTGCCAGGTTACTGAGTAGCCAGCAGCACCCTGTCATTCATCCCGCTGCCTGTGAGGTGCAGATAACTCCTGTCTTATTTACACTGCATTTTCATTACCCAGGATTAAAGCCACTTTCAACATAGCCCCTCTTTTATTGGACAACTTATGTACTGCAGTGGAACATGGCGGCCAAATCTTTCGTGCTGTGCAGCTCTTCTGCGGTGTTTTACGTGTCATTTATTTTACCAGGAAAATGGACTCTTGAGATTTAAAATCATTTTTTACTATATTGTCCTGTTAAGACAGGCAGCAGCTAAGATTGCTGTCAGTTTGCAGCAGGACAGATAAACTTTGCTTAAGGCAACACACTTAAATAAGGTGTGTGTGTGTGTATGCATCATGATTAATTAACCTCACAAAACATAAATCAGCAAATCATGTAATCGTTACTATGACTGCAGGTGAAAAATTCAAATGGTTTTCAATTCCAAACATGTGTGTAACATGTTGGCATACATTTTTCCCCATTAAAATGGATGGACAGTAATTCCCTGTTCAGTTTTTTACAGGATGAAGGTTAGATATGGAGATGTTAAAGCAAGAATAGCTTTGTGAAAAAAAGAGCAAAAAACTATTCAATCCTCGAGTGATTGTTACAAAACATAATTCCAAGCCTTCATCGCATAGTTCGTTTGTTTGAAAGGCTGCTCATCTTTCCTCTTAATTTTCACAGATCCATTCAAACCCTTTATCATTTTCTCAAACCGCCATGAGATCCGCCGCATTGATCTGAATAAGGGGGAATTCAGTGTGTTGGTACCTGGCCTCAGGAACACCATCGCCCTTGACTTCCATCTCAGTCAGAGTTCACTCTATTGGACTGATGTGGTAGAAGACAAGATCTATCGTGGAAAGCTGTCTGAGAATGGAGGTGAGCCTTTTTTTTAACTGAATCTATATTTTCTCACATTTTTGGTTGATGCTTCGAAAGTTAAGGATTCACTTTGTTCCTTTTGGAGCTTTTGGGTTCCAGTTAGATTAGCCTCAGTGGACATCAGGAAATGTGTAACACATTTGCATTTATGTCAGATTTGAACTGTTTGGTTTCAGAATTTAAATTTGATTGATTTATAGGTTTTTTGTGTGTAAAATATTTGAAGTAATAAAGCAGGAAAACTATCCTGTAAAAACAGATGCTGTGTGCAGCACTGGTGTGCAATGTGGAGCGCAGCACGGTTGGTGCTGTCACTTCTTGTTTAAAAATAATCAAATGTAGCAACATAAAGGCCAGACCAGTCGATTGTGAGGCTGGTAAACAAGGCCTCATCACATCTGCGCTCAGGCTGTGTAGGCTCCATGCGCGTTGTTGTGCACCTTGTTTACACATCCATAAATTGCCTACAGAGTGTGTGTGCTTTCATTGTTCCAGTTAGGATAATGACTCATTCCAAATAATTACACATCTTTCTGATTAGATAATTAGTGGGCAAATTAAAGAGTTAGAAGGGGCTGGAAAATCTATCTCTTTAGTCCTGACCACAAATTTATTTTTTAGCAACTTTTACTATTGTCATACATTTTCCCTCACAACATGTCATCTGAACAGCTGATTGAAGATGAAATGTTAGCATTCAGTCTGATAGACTGATAATAATTGCTTAATTTCCAAATACTTAACACTAGTTAATTGCTAGAGGATCAAAGTTGAGCAGCTGGCAAGTTTATTTAAAATTTAAAAAAAAACTCAGAAGGTTTTATATTACTATTGTGATAAGGTAGGATTTTAAATTTTAAATAAGGATTTAAACAACCTCTTGCTTTGTCAGTCTTACCCACAGTGCTGGCAAATATATATAGAGATATAGCAGAAGGAGTGATTAAAGTCCGGTAAGGCAGTTTACTAAGTACATTTTTCTCTTTCTTTTTGCTTCTGCAGCTTTAACTAGCTTCGATGTGGTAATCCAGTACGGGCTGGCTACGCCTGAGGGGCTGGCAGTGGACTGGATCGCAGGAAACATTTACTGGGTGGAAAGCAATCTCGACCAGATCGAGGTGGCCAAGTTGGATGGCACCATGCGGACCACACTTCTGGCAGGGGAGGTGGAGCATCCTCGAGCTATTGCCCTTGACCCTCGGGATGGGTAACAGATGCTATGCTTACTGTACACAACAGATACACAAAAAGATGCTGAGCTAAATATTTTGGGACTGAGCTCATGTATTGACTGAAATCTGTGGTGCATGTTGTGGCATGATTCTGCAGGATTCTCTTCTGGACAGACTGGGATGCCAGTTTGCCGAGAATTGAAGCTGCATCCATGAGTGGAGAAGGCAGAAAGACCATCCATAAAGAGACCGGCAATGGAGGCTGGCCAAATGGACTCACTGTGGATTATCTGGAGCGGCGCATCCTTTGGATTGATGCCAGGTTAAAACAAGGAGCAAAAGACTGACACCAGCATGTTTTCATTCATATAGTGCCATATTGAATTCAAATTATGCAGAGGAAAGTAATTAAAGTTGTGCTACACGCAGGTCTGATGCCATTTACTCTGCCAAGTATGATGGTTCTGGACTAATTGAAGTTCTAAGGGGTCACGAATATCTGTCACATCCATTTGCCGTCACCATGTATGGTGGGGAGGTTTACTGGACAGACTGGAGGACCAACACACTGGCAAAGGCAAACAAGTGGACTGGCAGCAATGTCACAGTGGTCCAAAGAACCAATACACAACCCTTTGACCTGCAGGTCTACCATCCATCCAGGCAGCCACAAGGTAGGAAGTGCAGGCATTCACAAACATATTCTGTTACTCAGATAGACTGAATTTTGCTGTGTAAACTTAATAAAAACAGACTGCTCTATCTGCATTTTACACATCATCTCAGTGATTTTTTTTTTTCTGTAACAATTAGAAAGTTGTGTAGATTCACATTATTAATTTTATTTATTTGAATCTTGTAGAACCTAAAATTGACACAAAGATAACTGTTTAGTGGTGTGCATGTATACATTTTGAGTCTTTTTTTTCTCTACTCTTCTTCTGCGTAGCTCCTAACCCATGTGAAGCTAAAGATGGCAAGGAGCCCTGCTCTCACCTCTGTCTTATCAACTTTAATCAGACATTCTCATGTGCTTGTCCTCACCTCATGAAGCTGGGCCCTGACAGACGTACTTGTTATGGTAAGCCTAAACAATGTGATTGCTGCAGGAAACATGCTTTCCATTTTTCTCTGAGTCGGGAGAACATTTCTGCCGGTACCGTGTGGGTAAAAACTGCTATTGAATGGCACAGCATAATCCCTGTTCTTACAAAGTTGTCTGGTTACTTGGTTGTGTTCTTTTACCTTGTGCCTGCATGGGAGGACAATAGACAATCCAGGTTTTGTTTGGGGTTGTTTGGAGCTATTGCTGTGACAACAGTAGAGCGTATTAAAGTGTCTGTGCAGAGTGTGAGCGTTTATTCAGTGTATCCGTTTTAGTATTCTGGGCAGCGCACTCTATTATCTTCAAGGGTAATGGAAAGGAGGGCCCTTTTCTGACTGATGCAAGCATCAACAACCCTCCACATCCCCCTCCTAGTCTGGCTGGGCTGATACAGTCCGACATCATCATTACTCTCTCCTCTCCATTTCTCTTTCATTTTCTTCCCGTCTATCATTTAAGCTGCACACAGTTAAACAATCGCAGAGTGTTGAGACCGTCGCAGTGGTAATGTATCTGCCCTGATTAAATTCCCTCTCACCGTCTTTGCTGTGCTATTGAGTTAGCCAGCCAGACGCAATCATTTGAATCAAAGATACAATTAGATTAACTGTTTGTTCAAGGGGAGAAATAAAGCGCCGAAGCGCTCATCTGTGCTGCAACCGTCTATCCATAAAGCTGGCATTAGTGTCTTCTAGTGCATTCTAATTTTGACTCAATGCTGCATTTAACTCCCAGGGTTTTCACGCTAAATACTGATGGATGTCAACATCTTTTCTCTCCGCCAGAGTCTCGGCAGTTTTTACTGTACGCTCGACAGACGGAGATCAGAGGAGTGGACATCGACAACCCATACTACAACTATATCATCTCATTCACTGTGCCAGACATTGATAATGTGACTGTGGTTGACTATGATGCTCTTGAGCACCGAATCTACTGGTCAGATGTTCGAACCCAGACGATCAAGAGAGCTTTCATCAATGGGACCGGAGTTGAGACTGTGGTCTCTGCTGGTAAGGGTGGGAAGGCGGTATTACAATGGAGGACAGATTGTGATTCAGACGCTTGTCTGGAAAAGTTTTTGATGTTTTTCAAAAGAAACAGGCTTGATGTGTGCAGATTACACCAGAATTTTGTGTGAGGTTTAAAGCGCTCATGTGAAAGAAGGCTGTGATCCTTGCTGTGTGATTATCTCTCAAAATCCTCAGTGGAATGATCTGTTGTGGAATGATATGATCACAGAAGCATTTCATTTGGAGCTCTAAGATTAGACACAAATTCTATTTTCCCTGTTTTAATTAAAAGAATGGAATAATTTAAGTCATTGGCTTTCTCTCTGTGCAGATGCTTTAAGTGTGGGGCATTCAAACTGCAAAACATGTTTCTTAAATGCTTTTTGATTTCAGCACTTTTTGCTGAGAACAGTCATTTTAACTGGTATCTACCCAACCTTTCCATCCCTATTTGTTTAGTTTCTTCCATTATTAGAAAAGCACTGAAAAGTTAGTATAAATAGGTAGTCAAAGTTGATCAAATTTGTCATTACGTATCAACTCAGTAAAAAGTAGTTCAACAAAACAGGTTCAAGAACATTTGTTCAAAAAATTAACATGAAATCAAATGCAAATTTCTTCAGGTCGAGAGCTTTACAACTGAAATCAAAGACCATGACTCGGTGAAAGGTCACGTTGCAGTTTTTTCTTCTCTCTCTCAGAAATCTGACATGGATGTCAAAGGCGTTTTGGAGTTTTTGATTATAAAATCAGTGACTCATGTTGCTTCTCTTTCTTTAGACTTGCCAAACACTCACGGCCTGGCAGTAGACTGGGTGTCCAGGAACCTGTTCTGGACCAGTTATGATGCCAATAAGAAACAAATCAATGTTGCCAGACTGGACGGCTCCTTCAAAAATGCTGTTATCCAAGGCTTGGACAAACCACACTGTCTGGTTTTGCATCCGATACTGGGGTTAGTTGTGCACACACACATGTGCACACAAACAAATACACACTAAAAACCGGTATAGATACTAAGACTGTAGCTCTCAGGGACCCTCCTGATTTCATCTTGGAACACACAGAAGTGGACACTCTGGCTTTCAGCCTTTCCTCCTTTCAGCAGTTGGAGTTATTTGGTAGACAGCAGACGGTTGCTAACCTTTGAATGTTTGGTCTCTCAGGAAGTGGCTTCAATTTTTCTCCCTTTGTCATCTTTCTTCACTGTTGCTCCTTTTCTATTTCTGCGCTTAGATATACTGTATATGATTTATTCACATCCCAAGTCATTTGCTTTCTGTCACTATTTCTGGTTTTCTTCAGTTTTCTTCTCTGTGTTTATCCTACATTCTGCTCCCCTCCCACCTGATTTAAAACATGATTTTCTTCCGTCTCCTGTCTGCCCTTCTAAAATTTCACCCCCTTCCCCCAGCTCCACACAGAACATGGCCTTAGTATCCTCTGTCCAGTGGAGTACTTACAGGCCTTTTATATTTATAAATTTAGTTTTGTTCTGTAGGAGTTTATGTGCTTATAAGTATTTGAAATCAAAGAAGAAAGGTTGTGTTTTTGTTTACTCCTTCCTCCCTTTGAAGGACTTAGCCAAGTTAGGGATAGGAATGTTTCCGATCCGAGCATTGTTGGCATGCGGGGAAATGAGAAGCAGATGCTGGATCCATATGCTGCGGCTGTCTGCTTTTTCTTCCACACAAACACACTTGACCCCACCAAGAGTGGGTCGGGTCAAAGAGGGTTGGGGCGGGACAAACTCTACATGTGCTATAGAAAAATATGAGAATGTGGGAGTTTAGAGCATGTATTTAAAGACACGTTAACAAATATATAGAAGGGTGTGGTGGATGTGGTTGGCTTTAATAGGGGTTGGACGATGGAGCAGAGGGTACTCTTTAAACATAAACAACTTGTGGCCTAAACACACGGACACACGGTCAAGTTGTGTGAAAAATGTAGAGGCAGCTTTCCAGTAATAAGTCAACTAAAATGAGTCATAAAAACAAATACTAAGGCTTTAAATCTCCAAAGATGATGAAAAACTTGCTTTTGAGGTCTACACTACTCTTTCCATTTCAACATATTTTGTGTGCTTTTAAAAAATATTTCTGAGATAAGGGTTCATATAGACTATTGGATATGAAGGATTTTTGTTGTTGTTGTACTTTTAGGATTTCTTTGAGGTTGAGAGATAAGATTTTTGCTGAAATGGCTACAGTGAAGCACAAAATTCAGGATATCAAAATGATTTCTTCCTGTGAAGCAATTCTTACTTTTACTTTTCAGTCAGTCAAAAGCATTCACATTTTTATCAAACACTATGCAACAATTTCTCTGTTGTGAGGCCTGAATGTTACTGCCGAAGTCTGAGAAGTAAAGGAGAAAACGAAGTTCACACACTTTAATTCTTCCTGTGTGCCTCCATCAGGAAGCTATACTGGACAGATGGGGACAACATCAGCATGGCCAACACGGATGGCAGCAACCGCAGCGTCCTTTTTATTGACCAAAAAGGCCCTATTGGTAAGAAGTTTTTTTTTTTCCTTTGTGTGACTGTATACGAGACAGCGAACCCTAGTGACAGGGCAGGAAATTACTCATCGGAGTGTTTGTCTTTGTTTTCCAGGCCTTTCTATCGATTTTGATACCGAGCAGCTTTACTGGATCAGCTCAGGAAACAGCACCATCAATCGTTGTAAACTTGACGGCTCTGGACTGGAGGTCCTTGAAGGGGTCAAGAGCAAGCTGACCAAGGCTACTGCTCTAGCCATCATGGGTAGGACTTCATTTTAGCCAGCTGCAATAAAACTGAATGCTGAACTAGATATGTCTGCCACACAAGGAATGCATGTGCTATTTTTTAAAATAGTTTTTTGTTTTTGTTTCAAGTATATTTTAAAGATATTGTGTGTTTTTAGGAGATAAGTTGTGGTGGGCAGACCAAGGAACTGACCAGATAGGAACCTGTGATAAAAAAGATGGTGGCAACTGGAAAGTCCTGAGGAACAGCACTTCTCTCATGATGCACATGAAGATCTACAATGAAACCGTGCAGACAGGTGCTACACTCACTATTCCCTGAGCCTGTGCAGCATTTTTATTTTTTGTTAAACTGTTTGCTATAGAAATAGGCTGAAAATATATCCTTGTCTCATGAGGTCCGTTTTGCAGCCTCCATGTAGAATGTTTATCTAAAACACATCTGTTTTTGCCTATTGTTACTCGTCTCTGATTCGTTCTGTGTATATGTCCTTGTGCGTTTGTGTTCCCAGGCACAAATCTCTGCAGTAATAACAATGGAGACTGCTCCCAGCTGTGTCTCCCCACCTCCCCGACCACCAGAGCCTGCATGTGCACGGCAGGTTACAGCCTGCGAAGAGGGCAGCAGTCTTGTGAGGGTATGACGCATTCATACAAAAACAATTAGATGGATTTCAGGAAAAATTGGCTTCAAAAATTCATAAAAATGATGAAGGATTGATGCAAAAATATAAACGTCTTCAAATCCCTAACTGTGTTTGTATTTGCAGGTGTGGGTTCTTTCCTGCTGTACTCAGTGCATGAGGGCATCCGTGGTATTCCTTTGGACCCATCAGACAAATCTGATGCCTTAGTACCAGTGTCTGGCACCACCTTAGCTGTAGGCATAGATTTTCATGCTGGTAAGACTTTTCCCCCCCTCTAAGAACCAGTTAAAAAAAAAAAATAAATAAATAAATAAATATTGGATATGACTAAAAACAACACGGGATTATTTATGTGTTAACAGTGTGACGTTATTGAAAGCTTATTTTCAATCTATTTGTTTTACTTTTCCTCTTTTTCCACAGACAATGACACAATCTACTGGGTGGATATGGGCCTGAGCACTATTAGCAGGGCCAAGAGAGACCAGACCTGGAGAGAGGATGTGGTCACTAATGGCATTGGCAGGGTCGAGGGCATTGCTGTAGACTGGATAGCTGGTGAGAGGCACCATGGACTTGCAAATATACAGTTACATTTCTCAAAAACAGTTAGGATGGTGTGTAGAATGTGAATAAAAGTAGACAGTGGTAGATGAGCCACTTGCCAACCCCATTTAGAATTACAGCATTGAAGCTTTATTTCTGTTTGATGCTGCATCTTGGAAATGTAGTTGTAATATTTGCTTTCAGTTTCCTGCAGTGTCAGTCATACAGTCAGTCAATCTGTCCTACATCTTAACGATTAATCAAAACAGGAAAGCGAAACAGAAAAAAAAAGAGCAAACCAAGTTATTTTCCTGCAAATTCAATGTCAAAAGGTCTCAAATGTCAAGTACCCAGCATGTTCACACAGTTTCTAGTACATTAATGTTTCTCCTCTCTCCTCCACAGGAAACATCTACTGGACAGATCAAGGTTTTGATGTAATTGAGGTGGCCCGACTAAATGGCTCCTTCCGCTATGTGGTGATCTCCCAGGGCCTGGACAAGCCACGCGCCATCACTGTCCATCCTGAGAAAGGGTGAGAGGAAACAACAGCGCAGTTTACCCTTTACTACTGCAATTTATCTCCGTATTGATTTTCTGAGGAAGTCACCTCTGAGCTTTGCTGTTTTGTGTGCTTTTGCCCATAGCTACCTGTTCTGGACAGAGTGGGGCCAGTATCCCCGCATTGAGAGGTCTCGCTTGGATGGCTCTCAGAGGGCTATTCTGGTCAATGTCAGCATCAGCTGGCCCAACGGTATCTCCATTGACTATGAGGTACGCCGCAACAGAGCAGTTTATGTTCACATCTCTGGACTGCAATGCAGTGATTGGGCATAGCATCTCAACGTAGCTGCAATAATTTCTCTGTGTTCGTGTAGGAGGGTCTGCTGTACTGGTGTGATGCCAGGACTGATAAGATTGAGCGCATTAACCTGGAGACTGGGGAAAACAGGGAGGTGGTGCTGGCCAACAATAACATGGACATGTTCTCTGTGTCTGTGTTTGAAAGCTACATCTATTGGAGTGATAGGTCAGATATATATTTTTCTGCTCAGTCTTATCCTCCCTGTTGGAGGAGTTATTGTAATTTTACTATCTGGAAGCCATAGCCTCTTTTTAATGGTGTGTGTGTGTGTGTCTGGGATCATACAGGACGCATGCTAATGGTTCCATCAAGAGAGGCAACAAAGATAATGCCACGGACTCCGTCTCTCTGAGAACTGGTATTGGGGTGCAGCTCAAAGACATCAAGGTTTTCAACAGGGCCAGACAGCAAGGTAAGCAAACTCTGCTTTAAATGCATGAGACTCAACTCAAGTTGTGGATCTCTGTCGTAAAAAAAAAAAGAAATGCAATCGGAAATATACTCGATAATAACATCTTTTTTCTTCTTACAGGAACAAATGTGTGCAAAAACAACAATGGCGGGTGTCAGCAGCTTTGTCTTTACCGTGGCAACGGGAAGCACACATGTGCCTGTGCTCATGGCATGCTGGCTGAAAATGGCAGGAGCTGCCGCGACTACGATGGCTACCTTCTCTATTCAGAGCGCACAATACTTAAGAGTGTCCACCTGTCGGACGAAAACAACCTAAATGCACCCATAAAGCCTTTTGAGGATCCCGAGCACATGAAGAACGTCATTGCACTCACTTTTGACTACAGGGGAGGCGGAGGAAAAGGAGCTAACCGCATCTTCTTCAGTGACATTCATTTTGGCAACATCCAGCAGATCAGCGATGACGGGTCAGACCGCAAGACTGTAGTAGAGAGTGAGTTTTCCCTTGTTTATCTTTTCATGTCAGCTGTGTTCTCGGTTTATCTACGCTGTGTTTTCTACTCCCCCCCCCCCCCCCCCCCCCCCCCCCAGCAGATATGAGACTGTCATTATCAAGTCATTTCTTGCAATCTTTCCCATTTTTTTTTTTTATGAGTAAGTTCAAACATCACACACTCCCACCCTCAATGAGAAATCTTTCTAGAGAAGAAAGCTGCAAATTCTCCTACTCATCTAAACAGAACCAGACTTTATTCTCAAGTGTCAAACTTTAAGAAAAGGCTTTTTTATCTGTGGGAACAGAGTACACAAGAACATAAACAGGTCCAGAGTTGCATGTACCTCCATTCACCTTATCTCAGCACAGGAAGGTACAGATGCGTTGTTAATGTGTAACCAAAGTGCCTTTACTTTAATATGTTTTACAAGGAATGTATGATTCAGGATTGTTTCACCCACTGAGCCAGCAACTCCCACAGAAAACCTTGTGATCTTCTTGCACAATATCCAGATGCAAAGCAGCTGAATGTTCCTGTGAGTGCTGTTTTGCAATGGGATATTGGTTGTCACAGTTTTATCAAAAGATCTTTAAGTCAAAGTATGTTTTTCAGATCCTGTTATATCACAATACTTGTTTACAGTAATAGTTTCAGGCAACAGACATAACCATAGCAACGTTTTCTCTTTGTCCCTCCCTCTTGAATAGTCTGAGTAGATCCTGTCTAAACTTCTGGGACATGAGCACATAGAGGATGGGGTTTATCACTGTAGAGGAGGTTGCCATGAGACGTGCAAACACACCGAATGCACCATAACGCGGCGAGGCTCCTGTGGCCCCGGAGCTTTTATCCGCCAGTAAGGCCAGAGTCAGCCCATAGGAAGGCAGCCAGCACAGGGTAAAAGCCAGTGCCAGCATTGCCGTTGTCTGAGTTACTTTGCTCTGGTATCGCTCTACTTGGGGGGCTCTGCCAGCGTGTTGACCCCCACATAGAAACATGAAGATGCTGCCATATGCCACTGTAATGATGACCAGTGGAAGCAGGAAGGCCATGAGAAAATGAAACAGTCCATATATCAGCTGGTCCCTGTGAGAGTGGAAGGCAAAGCAAATGAGTCCATCAGGGGTTCGTGTTGGGGATCCCACAGAGCGAAAAACCAGCTGGGGAGCTCCAAGGCTGCAGGCTGGAACCCAGAGCAGCATGGCGACTACAGAGACCCGGCGAGGGGTGAGCAGGCTGTAAGCTATGGTGGGCTTCACTACAGTCAGATAACGTGACACAGCCAGTGCGGCCAGAGTGAAGGCGCTGGCCGAGGTGCAGGCTGATCCCAAAAAGCCCATGAGTCGGCACATAAAGTTCCCAAAGGGCCACTGCTTCATGGCAATGGCAGCAGTGTGGAAGGGAAGCATGGAGAGCAGCAGCAGGTCTGCGGCACTCAGCGCCAGCAGGAGGATGTCTGTCCCGGTGCCTGTTGTAGAGCTTTGGGTGGTCTGTCCAATACGGTCCATTCCTCTCCTCCTTCGTCCACACAAGATCACCATCACCACCGTGTGCCCACCCACTCCGAGCATCAGAACAATAGCATCTAGTATAGGGACCAGTATCTGCTCCACATTGCCAAGCCCAGTGTGGCTGCTGTTCCCCAGCGGATCCTCTAAACCTGTAGAGTTCAGCATCATGCCTCCTGTTCCAGTCATCCTGCTGCTGTTAACACACAGATGCTGTTTGTTGGATCAATGGGCATACCCAATCATAAAACAGCTGATAATACGTGTGGGAATTATTACTCATACTGCCAATAAAAGTCACCTCAGAAATAACTTTACACAGATTTCTGGATATTTAACATCAAGGGTATTAATTATTACCACTGGTTATTTAGGAATACGTCGTGTACAAATATTATATACACTCCTTTTCCTATTGACACTCTTTTATTTGTAACCATTCAGTGACTATATTTGTAGTTAAACCTGTTTCCCTTGTGCTGGTAAAGACGAGCCACGTCAGTCCATCCAATCAGCTTCCTCTGATTGATGTGATAGAAAATATGAAGTCAAGGTACTCCCAATTCTTTAGTTGTTACGGTATTCATCCTTCCTTCCTGGTCTCCTGGTGTGGTCAGATGAGAGTTGGGAGCTGTAGATTGTGATTTCCTGTAATCTCAGAGCAGGCAGCAACTCCACGTGACATCACAGCCAGACACCACTCCGCAAACAGTATATCTTCTGCTTCTGAGACGCGGATCCCTTGAAAAGCATGCTGGACATACACGAAGATAGAAGAGCTAAATAGCTTGACAGTCAGAGAGGATGAAACCGAGTAAACGGTAGGTGAACTCTGGACCGATTATGATAGAGTCGGAATGAGATAGGCCGACCAGCTCTCTGTGGGAGGACCTAATGAGGCCAAACATAGATTTTCCCATGCTTCATTGTTTCAGCTCCTTTTCAGAAGCTGTCTGTAGATTGTTTATAGGCACTGTCTTCACACACACACATGCAAAAACATGCACAGATAGTGTGGTACACAAAAAGAGTCAGGCAAATGGCGTTTGCCTTCAAAATCTGGGTAATTATTGACCGCCAGCCTGATAGCAAACACTGAACTGCCATCACACCTACTACAGTTAAGTGCCATAAAATCAATATAACTAAAACCACCATCACAAGCTATAAATTGAGCCCATCTGTATTATTGACAGCAACAAATTTATAGAAACCTACACAGGCTTAGGTCAACAACAATCTGAAGATAAGGTTTTGTAAAAAGGAAGGAATTTAAGTTGAGAGTGCTGCAGCTAGAGATTTACAACTCATTAACAGTGCTATAGAAAGAGGAAATGGAGGTGAATGGATTTCATGTTGTGCTCCATTGATTTTTATAGCACATTGATTTATGAGTGCAAGAAGCAGAGGGAGCAGTTTTTGTGCATTGGTCGATTTTGTAGCTGCTTTGCCTCTTTCAGGATCACATAGCATGCGCCTCACAAATGATGATTCATGTCTGTGCTGTTGCACTGGAGATGTTGAGGTGTAGTGCCGAGTGTCTCACCTGGTGGCGAACCCTGCCGCTCCTTTGGCTAGAGTCGTGATACTGTGGATTAAGATCATATCCAGGTCCGAGAAAAGGCCAATCTGATCGTTAGACCTTCACAGCTTTGTTCCAGTAACAATTAGAAAAAGACTTTCAGAGTAATCCGCCTCTCCATGAAGCCCACGTCCTGCATGTGTGTGTGTGTGTGTGATATTGTTTCTAAGCAGCAGAGCAGCTGCTGTCTGTCCTCAGAACTTTGTGTTCTTCCATCTTGGCTGACTCTTGTGTGTCCTCTGGCCTCTTTGCAGGCAGGAAGCTCAAAACTCTTATTTATTTGAACACTGCAGAGCAGAAAAAATGAACTCCTTCTTTTCATCTGTTGATGATGTAGTGCTATGGAAAGTTATACACCAGCCAGTGACCTTTTTACTTAGCGATTTGCTGGATAAAAGCCTTGAATCACACCATGTTCTTTATCATTAATACCAAGATGTCATGTCTAGAGTTCTGACTCTGCGCTGCCACACAACCTTCAGCCAGCACCGAGCTGCTGCCAGACGCTCCACACTTGACCTTTTAGCATAGCTCTGGGACTGACGTGCTTCCTTTCCCTCCCCTCCGCTCCTCTTCTCTGATTTCTCTGCTCTGCTCTTTCCTTTCTTCCTCTGTCTTCCCCCATCTTTTCATTCTTTTTTAGATGTGGGCTCAGTGGAGGGTTTGGCATATCACAGAGGTTGGGATATGCTGTATTGGACCAGCTACACCACCTCAACCATCACCCGCCACACTGTGGATCAGAGTCGCTGGGGTGCTGTTGACCGACACACTGTGGTCACCATGTCCGGAGACGACCATCCAAGGGCCTTCGTTCTGGACGAGTGCCAGAGGTTGAAACTGATTCAGTTTTATTTTTTATTCATTTCCATACAACACTGCACCTGAGTTTTGCCCCCAAAATGTCAAACCTGTTCACATCACTGATTATTTCTTACTCATCCTGCAGTCTGATGTTTTGGACCAACTGGAATGAGCAGTCCCCCAGTATTATGCGTGCCACACTTGCTGGTGCCAATGTTCTTGCAATCATCAGCACGGACATCAGAACCCCTAACGGCCTCGCCATAGACCACCGTGCAGAAAAGCTGTATTTCTCTGATGCCACGCTGGACAAGATCGAGCGGTGCGAGTACGACGGCAGCCGGCGCTACGTGAGTGGTCGTGCAAACATCTAACAGTTTGCTTTGATTTTTCTTTTTGACACATTAGGATCAGTAATTTTTGGTGGTTCTTTTTTCTGCAGGTGGTCCTAAAGAATGAGCCAGTTCATCCGTTTGGCCTGGCTGTTTATGGAGACTACATCTTCTGGACTGACTGGGTGAGGAGGGCTGTGCTTAGGGCTGACAAATACACAGGGGGAGAGATGAAAGTTCTTCGTGCTGACATCCCCCAGCAGCCGATGGGAATTGTTGCAGTGGCCAACGACACTAACAACTGTAAGTTATTAATCAGGATTCAAATTGTGATGTGGAGGGTCGGGGTGATGTGATTATGACTGTCTACAGCTAAAAAGAAAATAGCTAATTTTGCATAAAGGCAAATGAACCACCCAGAAACAGCAATTTTGACCAGTATAACACAGTATCAGCCTCATTCCTCACCTCAATAATAATTTAAGGAATCATTTGTGATGCAGAATTGAAGAAAATTTTTAGCTTTTCCCTTTTTCTCATTTTGTTTTGTCTGCTATTATCTGTGCTCTCTTAAATCAGTCCAGTCCTGCATATTTTCTCTCCCATATCTTCCCCCTCTTAACTTAACTATCCCACACTCCAGTGCCCACAGAGACCATGCCAGCAGATAGGCTGCAAATCCTATTTAGATTGAGTCACATTGAATTATGCATTCAGCTGAAGCAGTCATCACCACATTCATGCATTTATGTCTGTCTGCAGATGCGAGTGCATATGGGTCAATGTCAAATGCATTTGCACTGTTAAGCAGCAGGAGTTGAATCATATTGAGTTCATCAAGGTAGGTCTCAAGTCTACCTTGATTTGAGACCTACCTTTTAAAGTCTGTGCAGTTCTTATATGATGCTGTTCAGAGATAAATCATCAGCCAGAAGAGAGCAGTACTGACGGGTGTGAGTGAATATGTTAGTTTGTGTGTCAGGATGTGAATGTGAGGTCAGAAGTTCTTATTATATGTGTTGTGTGGCTAACATACACTCATGGTTGCACAGGTGAGTTCTCACTGTGTCGTTTCAACAATGGAGGATGTCAGGACCTGTGTCTGCTGACCTCTGAGGGAAGGGTCAACTGCAGTTGTCGTGGTGACAGGAAGCTTTTGGAGGACAACACCTGCATTGGTAATGCAAGAACTGCGTTTTTAAACATAAAAGCTTTAAAGCCTCAGATGTGAACTTGTGGACATCGCCATGCACTCCCAAATAGCTTTGAGACCAATCAAATACCCACCTGACTGTTTCTAATGGATGGCAATCTTAGTATTGAATGTTCCCAGAGCCTTTTCGCAGCACAGTATTCTTTTTTAATCAGATATCCCGATTTTGCAGAGCAAACCTTCTTTTGCATACAGAACATGGTGTGATAAAGTGACAGCAAAGGCAGAGCCTGAACAAGCCTTCCTTGATTGCTTTTTTCTGCCTTTGTGCCTCAGCCCTCAACACTACATGTAACAACATTGATGAGTTTGAGTGTGGCAACGGAGACTGCATCAACTACACGCTGACTTGTGATGGCAGAGCGCACTGCAAGGACAAGTCAGATGAGAAACAGTCCTACTGTGGTGAGTGAGACCTTTGTAATTTACGGGAGACCTACCAGCTTTATTTTTCTTGCTGATATTTGTAACTCGAATCCATCCTGTGTGCTTTACAGCCAACCGTGTGTGCAAGAAGGGTTATAGGCGATGTGTAAATGGCCGCTGTGTGGGTCACAGCTCCTGGTGCAACGGGAACGATGACTGTGGAGACAATTCTGATGAACTTTTCTGTAACGGTGAGTCAAGGCCGACAATCGATTTATTTATTCATTCATTTATTCATTTATTAAAATAATAAATAACATTATCATGTGGTTTACATGTTTTGTTGTCACACAAACAAACTGCTATTCTCCTGTGCCCACTCAGTATGCGCCTTGTTCAGATAGTTTCTCTGTTTATTAGCAGGATTTCTCAATAAGTTATAGACAGATATGCATGACTGATTTTGTAGAGGTGATAATAATTCAGTGTAGGTGTTGAATACAAGAGTTTCTTTTCTTTAATCTTCAGGCATGCAGTCTTGGATTGTTGTTTCAAACTTTTTTCAGCCTCCAGGCAGAATTAAGTGTGACTGATTTAATGAAAGACTAGTCTGGCATCACTGCTAATGGACTGCTTGCTTGTTCTGTGAAGTAGTTCAATGCAAACACCTCTGTGTGGTATATCCAGTCTTTTTTCCACATTTTTGAGCATCCAGTTCTCTGACAGGCTTGTTTTTCTCATTTAACACTTTTTTTTGCATCCTGTAGAAGATTTTATCTATGCAATCTATTTTTTCAAACTTATTTATAGCACAGTTCATCAGTGTGAGCACATTAAACAGTACGAGATCTGCAGCACTCTGTTCCTTTGTTTTGATTTATAACTTCACACTATAGTGATGGTGTCCATAAAGCACCGTAAAGCTGATTGCAGCAGTTTGAATGAGTTTCATGAAGATGTTAAGTAAAGAGAGAGGTTCTGCAGGAGTGAACTTGTGTTTGCAGCAAAATAAGGGGGAAATCGCATCCTTTAACAAGACATTTGATATTGTAAATTATACTTTTCCTAAACATCTCTTTCTCTATTTTTAAGTTAAAAGTTTTAAAAAAAATCTCTTTCTCCAATGTGTATCAGCCACACTGTGCTCAGCCGATCAGTTCCAGTGCAGAGATGGAAGCTGCATCTCCAACTCCAGCAAATGTAACCAGAAGGTGGACTGTGAAGATGCTAGTGATGAGATGAACTGCTGTAAGTAGAGATAAATCAGTCAGAATAATTCAGTGTGAAGTTGAAAGTCAGCACTTTGCTCAGAAGCTGTTGTGCATTCCTCTTTATTAAGCTGCCACGGACTGTTCCAGTTACTTCCATCTGGGAGTGAAGGGGGTGATGTTTCAGAAGTGTGAGTTCACCACACTGTGCTACGCACCTGCATGGCAGTGTGATGGAGCCAATGACTGTGGAGACTTCTCAGATGAAAGAAATTGCCCAGGTACTTTTAATTGGAGCACTCGGACCAGCTGCAGGGAGAGGGAACAGTTTTTCATGTCAAGGCATCCCCAGACTATATCCCAAAGTGTCCATCGGCAAGACTTTGAACCCTATGATGCCTCCCGATGTGTCTATCATGTAAAAATGCTGTTTGAATGACTGGAAAATTGCTATATAAGTACATTCCATTTACCATTTCCATAAAAAAATATATATATATACAAAGTCATTCTTAAAATTGTTCATACTCTCCAATTAAAGAAGGAAAAAAAAATCAGCTGCTTGTGAAATAAGTGTAAATTTACAAAAGTAATGATGCATAAAAATTCTTTGAAAATCATGACACTGATTTTGAATTGTGGTTCAACAGAAATATTAAAAGCAAACACAAAAAATAAAACAAGTAAAAAAGCATTATGGGGCTTCAAAGCTATAATTTTGTTAAGCAACCCTTTGAGGCAATCACTGCAATCACGTTTTTTCTGCAATGTTCAAACAGATTTCTACAGTACACCTGTTGACAGGTATTTTGGTCCACTGTTTATGGGAAAGGTGCTTTAATGTGTCTGGGACAGTTTTGTTCATTGTTTTTTTTTTTAATTCAATATTTTGTTTCACTAAATTATAATTTTGACAATTTTTCTTTAGTTTCCTGTTATTTGAATTACTATCTTATTACTATAGTCACTATTGTGACTATAGACATACATGCATACATGTATATTTATACTGTATATTTATACTGTATCTATATATGTATGAAATACTTCTCTGAATACTTCTCTCTACCTCTTCTGTCACTCTGTCAGGGAGCGGGAAAGCAAAGTGTCCCACGCCCTTCTTTGCCTGTCCTAGCGGCCGTTGCATCCCTATGAGCTGGACATGTGATAAGGAGAATGACTGTGAGAATGGTGCAGACGAAGCCCACTGCGGTAAGGAGCCAAACTAACCAAAGTGCAACAGACCACAATTTTGTTTTGCTACTGGAATTTTGCCATTTACTCGCTCTTTATGGCCCCATAGATAAGTTCTGCTCAGCTACTCAGTTTGAGTGTGGGAACCACCGCTGCATTCCCAACCGCTGGGTGTGTGATGGGGCCGATGACTGTGGTGACAGCACAGATGAAGACAGCGAGTGCAGTGAGTGTTGGAAACAAAAATTTAAAAAAGAATAGATGAATGAATACTTCATTTTTTAAATGAAGTATTTGAGCTGATAAAACTGGCTTAATCTTTTCTATCACAGAGACTAAAACCTGCAGTCCAGAAGCTTTCCAGTGTCCTGGGTCAAACATGTGTATTCCTCAGCGTTGGAAGTGTGACGGTGACAAAGACTGTCCTGATGGAGCTGATGAGAGTGTTAAAGCTGGCTGTGGTGAGTGCAGGCAGGAGCCAAATGTGCTCAGAACTTCTTTAATACCTCTGAGAGTCACTGTGAGAGCAGAAAACATATTTATCTCATTAAACAAATATTTCTTTATATCAGTCTTCAACAACACATGCGGCAGCAATGAGTTCATGTGCCAGAACCGACAGTGTATTCCCAAGCACTTTGTGTGTGACCATGACAACGACTGCAGCGATGGCTCAGATGAGTCTCTGGAGTGTGGTTAGTGAACAAACGACTTATTATCCCTGATGGGGTGATTTTTAAAAAGCTCTCTCCTCCTTTTTGCTCTTCATTTAACAGCTCTTGTGTTATGTCACTGCAGAATATCTGACGTGTGGACCCAAAGAGTTCCGTTGTGCCAACGGGCGCTGCCTTATTCAAAGCTCATGGGAATGTGATGGAGACTTTGATTGCCACGACCGTTCGGACGAAGCACCAAAAAATCCACACTGCTCTAGTCCAGGTTAGTTGCACACAGAAAACTTTATATATTTCTTTATAACTAACTTTTAATACTAATTACTACTATAATATTGAAAATCTCATTTTCCTTGTTAAATATCAGCTAAATGGGAAAAGTGTACATGTAAAAGAAGAAAAAATTGCATAAAAGCAGACTATTATCATTGCTTCCTGTACAGAAAGTGATTTTAAAGAAGAACTTTTCCTCATAAATAAACATGTCAATAAACATGGAGGAGAATAAACCTACTCTTGTTATCTTTTGGCAACTTGAAAGTGCTCTCAATGGGCGGAAATAAGGCTTTGAAATGATATCAGCTGCTCTGGTTGACATTTTCTCTTCCTTTTTTTTTCTCATTTCATATAATTGACTCACTGAACAGAGATGAAATGCAACGACACTGCCTATGCCTGCAATAATGGGAAATGCATCAATGAGACATTGCTCTGTAACCATAAAGATGATTGTGGTGATGGCTCTGATGAGTTGAATTGCTTTATTAATGAGTGCCTGAACAGCAAACTGAGTGGCTGCTCCCAGCTCTGTGAGGACCTTAAAATAGGGTTTAAGGTAAGTGAAGTACACTCAGTGAAAACAATGTCTAAAATAAGCAGCATGGAGTGTTGCTTTACCTGCTCTTGGCTTTGCTCCCTCACAGTGCAGATGCCACACTGGCTTCCATCTGAAAGATGATGGCAAGACGTGCGTCGACATAGATGAATGCACAACTACTTATCCCTGCACACAGCGCTGCATCAACACACATGGCAGTTTCCACTGCCTCTGTGTGGAAGGTTTCCAGCTCAGTCCTGAGAACCCAACAATTTGCAAATCCATTTCAGGTGAGACTCCAGACAGATTCATAACATTCAAACCAGTTATTAAGGTAAATCCGCTCATATGTGATATCCCCTTGCAGATGAGGAGCCCTTCCTCATCTTTGCCAACCGCTATTACTTGAGGAAGCTCAATTTGGATGGCTCTAACTACACACTGCTCAAACAGGTGAGGCCTTTATGCCCTTTCGATGTGCACAAAAAATCCTGCAAGTCATCCAGCAGGAGTTTATCTCAAACCCAGACTAATGCAACTGCTATGCTTTGACAGGGCTTAAACAATGCCGTCGCTCTGGACTTTGACTATCGCGAGCAGATGATTTATTGGACAGATGTGAACACACAGGGCAGCATGATCCGACGTATGCACATCAATGGCAGCGATGTTCAGGTCAGTGAAGCAGCATCCTGTCCAAGGAAGATAAGGGGATTGTAACACCTCACCATCAAACTGGAATTTAAAATAATTATTCATCTTTGTTAGTGTATGTTTGCAGTAAAAACTCAGGAAAAGTAATTAAATTTCTCAATCTAACAGAAAAAAATATCTCCTACTCGTTAATTTCTCAGGTACTTCACCGCACGCTCCTCAGTAACCCTGATGGTCTGGCAGTCGACTGGGTGGGAGGAAATCTGTACTGGTGCGATAAGGGACGGGACACCATTGAGGTGTCGAAGCTGAATGGAGCATACCGGACAGTTCTGGTCAACAGCGGCCTGAAGGAGCCGCGTGCTGTGGCTGTGGATGTGCGCTACGGGTAAGAATGACACAGAAAAAAGTTAGTTCAAGTGTTTTGGGATGATTTTTCATTCTCTTTGGAAAGCAAAATGGGTGCAACAGTGCTGAGGTACCAACCTGACTTAAATGGCCTACTTGGTAAATTTAATTTACATAAAATCATTTTATGCTGATTTGGCTTATAATAGCTAAACAAAACATTGTTTCAATGTGTTTGTTTGACTCCCTCTTTTGGATTTGATGTCGTATCACCATTTAACCAGGGTTCTTGCAGGGTCTTACAAAGTCTAAAAATGTCTGAAATTCTAAACTTTAAATTTGAGGCCTTAAAATGTCCTAAAAACAGACAGATTTTCATCCAAGGTCTTAAATTTGATTCAGACTAGTCTTAATTTTCTAGCTTTTATGTAGAATACACTTAATAAAGTGCAGCACGCAACAACCAGAAGTTGACTCTGTCCATCTTTTTTTTTAGAGGCTCAGATAGCTACTGTACGAATGTTGGTACATGATGATTAAACTACAAATCCCATGACAACTACTTGTTTTTACGGTTTAAAGTTCTCTCTGTCAGTTTGCTATTAAAAATCCCATCATGTCTGACACCCTCAGTGTCATCACTGGATATAGACAGTGTTTTGTTGGGAAGGTAACTTTGGTTAAGAAGGTACAGTTTTGACATCAGTTTTAGTACTGAATTGTTGTAGTCTCTTTTTCAATGTAAGGAAAAATTAAATTTCTAAATTAATTTTTTTTAAAAGGTTTTGAATTTCTGGGATCATTTGAATGTTTCTGGTAATGCATCGCGTTGGTCTTAAATTTAATTCATAGCGATCTTAAAAAGTCTTTAAAAGGTCTTTAATTTAACTTAATGGAACCTGCAACAACCCTGTTTAACCAAACTAACACAGGACATTTTTTGCAGGTATTTGTACTGGTCTGACTGGGGTGACAATGCCCACATTGGGAGGATCGGGATGGATGGCACCAACAGAAGCGCTATCATACAGGATAAGATCACCTGGCCCAATGGTCTAACTTTGGATTTTGTTAACGACCGCATCTACTGGGCCGATGCTCGGGAGGACTACATCGCATTTGCCAGCCTGGATGGAACCAACAGGCACACAGGTAACACTCGCATAAACAGATACATGCAAATGTCTTTATGTTTGTGGTTGTTTGTAATAAAACATTCATCTTTGTGTCTGCATCCTTGTAGTTCTGACTCAGGACATCCCTCACATCTTTGCCATGACTCTGTTTGAGGAGTACATATACTGGACAGACTGGGAAACTAAGTCCATCAACAGAGCTCATAAGACACTGGGAACCAACAAGACCATGCTGATCAGCACCCTGCACAGGCCGATGGACATTCACATTTATCACCCGTACCGCCAGCCTGAAGGTACGAGCATCACTCACAAATCATATGCCAAATGTTCATGTCCCATCCCCCTTATGTCTCTTTTATCCAACCTGTTTATATTTCTTTTTACTCTTTTTTTGTTTCTTAGTGGAAGGCCACCCGTGCCAGATCAACAATGGAGGCTGCAGTAACCTGTGTTTGCTCTCACCTGGAGGGGGCTACAAGTGTGCATGCCCCACCAACTTTTACCTTGCTGCTGATGGTAAACAATGCTTGTCCAACTGCACAGCAAGTCAGGTGAGCTAGCTTGAAAGTGCTTATTTATTTGTCTATTTGGAGATCTGATTGCATCAACATGTTATGACACAGAATCAAATAATTTGGCTCTTTGGCTCTTTCAGTTTGTTTGCAAAAACGACAAGTGCATTCCATTTTGGTGGAAGTGTGACACAGAAGACGACTGTGGGGACCGTTCAGATGAACCTGCAGACTGCCGTAAGTGGTGAATACAGCCAGAATGTGACACTGAATGACTCCTTTTGTTCATCACGGATGATAATGTGCTGTATGTGTTCTCCCTGCAGCTGAGTTTAATTGCAGACCAGGCCAGTTCCAGTGTGGCACCGGCATCTGCACCAACCCAGCCTACATCTGTGACGGAGACAACGACTGCCAGGACAACTCAGATGAAGCCAACTGCGGTACATACACCTACACCACTTAATCAATATTTAAAAAGTGATTCTGTGTAATTCCCGGTTTATTGACGGAACTTTTACAGATATCCACGTGTGCCTGCCGAGTCAGTTCAAATGTAACCACCCCAGTCGCTGCATCCCTGGCATCTTCCGCTGCAACGGGCAAGACAACTGTGGAGATGGAGAAGATGAGAAAGACTGTCGTAAGTCATCTAGCTCCCTCTGGCTTCTTGTTTTTCTCGGCTGTTGTCCTGCTGGTTGAGGTGTCAAAAGATGGTGACTTTAGTTATTACAGTTTTGCCTTTTAATCTAAACAGCACTACGTCTAATACAGTAGCTGAAATTTGTCCTCAAAAATGGGTTTATTTTGTTTGTCTGCTTTGTTTTTGTTACCTCACTTAGGCACATATTCTCCATTTGTACTGTATCTCAAAATCTCATTAGCACATAGGAAATTGCTGAGCACTTTGATGCTCCCCAGAGCATCTCTGCCCGTTTTGACCTTTTCTTTAGCAATGCCCATAGGCCGGTTCATGTTGCATAATGTAATTACTATGACATTTCCTGCGTACATTCGTGCTCCACAGAGAGAGATAACAGAAACTGCTCAATCATTTTGTCCCAAGGTCAGAATTTACATTTTAAAACCTTTAACTAAAAGGCTGTAAGGATAACAAAGTCGCTATGTGGTTGTTTTATGAACACAGCGTGGACTGAAGGATTTAAGTCGTTTTAAGATGTGAAATTTGTTATCAGGTTGTACTTTGTCACTACTTAGATGTAGTTAATGATGCAATCTGTGTGTTTTTGTTGCAGCTGAGGTTACATGTGCCCCCAACCAGTTCCAGTGTGCCATCAGTAAGCGTTGTATCCCACGAGTGTGGGTGTGTGACAGGGACAAGGACTGTGTGGACGGATCTGATGAGCCTGCCAACTGCAGTAAGACGAAGCCTTCCATTTCTCCACCAAACAACACCTCTGCTTATCGATTAATAAAAAACTCTGCAGCATGAATATGACACATTTGTTCTGATGGAAATGACTAACTTGTTCCTCGGGTTTAATCCATCAAATCCTCCGTTTCAGCTCAGATGACGTGCGGCGTAGATGAGTTCCGTTGTAAAAACTCGGGTCGCTGCATCCCAGCGCTTTGGAAGTGTGACGGTGAGCCAGACTGTGGAGACGCTTCAGATGAACCAAAGGAGGAGTGTGGTAAGGAGGGAGTCATGGGAGGAGGTTAAAAGTTGAAGACTTGCGTGACAGAGCTTGAACTTGTCTGTTTATACACAGATGAGCGGACGTGTGAGCCTTACCAGTTCCGCTGTAAAAACAACCGCTGTGTGCCGGGCCGCTGGCGGTGTGACTACGACAATGACTGCGGGGACAATTCTGATGAAGACAAGTGTGGTAGGTTACTTCTGATTTTTGTTTGTGTCCTTGGGAATGCACACTGCCTGATCACAAAACCACAAGCATAGCTCACATTAAGAACAGGGATTTATGATCTGATGTGGGCTCTACTGTTAGCAGAGAGCTCAAAAGAAGCAGGTGACAGTGGTAAGCAACGCATCACCTTCCGCTGTGTGTGTGTTATATTTATACAACTACTCACGTGGTTGAAATTTGATTTCTTTTTAGTTGTTTAGTTCTGTGCCCATTTGCACATCTCACATCATCTCATGTCTGTTTTGCATTTCACACTGGCCAGTTGCTGTGAGCCAGAGGTAGGTGTTGTCACAGTTTCAGATCTACCACAACCCCAGCTACCCAGTCTTGTTGTTCCCCTGGCTTGTTATTTGTTCTGCGAGCCTTGTCCTTTTTTTAATCCCTCCAGCTCCTCCATGACACAGTGTATCATCCCCACCTTTGTGCCCATTCGGGTCATCCCTTTGATACGACTTGTCAGCTTTATTTTATTCATGTATGCTTGAATCTCAACAGAGCACCTTGTGTTCTTTTTTCAGTCTGCTCTATGCCCACCTTTTCTCCTCTATTTTCCTTTCCTTGCTTCCTCCCTCTACTTTCTGTACTTTTATTGTCCCTTCCTACCTTCCTAAGCAGTCTCCTCTCTGTCCTCAGTGCCTCGAAAGTGTTCGGAGAGCGAGTTTTCCTGCACAAATGGTCGTTGCATTGCCGGGCGCTGGAAGTGCGATGGGGACCATGACTGTGCTGACGGCTCAGATGAGGTATCACTCCTCCGTTTCCCTCCCGGTTAGCTTTCACCTTTGAAATCTGACTATACCAGAGGTGCTAATGAGAGGAATGCTGTGTTTTGGCGCAGAATGGCTGTGATGTGAAGTGTGACAGTGATCAGTTCCAGTGTAAAAACGGCCATTGCATTCCCATCCGCTGGCGATGTGACGCAGATCCTGACTGCATGGATGGCAGTGATGAGGAGAGCTGTGACAGTGGTGGTGAGAGGATGCACTTATTTTTTTCCTGATGTTTTATTCTAACCATAATGCTAAAAGTGCCAAAAGTCTGAAACTGTTCATGTGCTGTATCTGCTTTCATTGTGGCGCTTCAGTGGGTAGACACTGCCCCCATGATGAATTCCAGTGTAACAACACTCTGTGTAAACCTCTTGGCTGGAAGTGTGATGGCGAGGACGACTGTGGAGACAACTCTGATGAGAACCCAGAAGAGTGTGGTGAGAATCCCTGCACTTTCACATGTCCATAACCTTCTCAGAAAGAGTCCTCTTTGTTCCTTAATGCTGCTCTTGTTTGGTCTTTTAGTTAAATTCCAGTGCCCCCCCACAAGGCAGTTCCGCTGTCATAACGACCGGGTGTGTTTGTCAGTGTCAAAACGCTGTGACGGTGTGAACAACTGTGGAGATAACAGCGATGAGCTCAATTGCCGTGAGTTTGTTTACTCTTGTTTCAATTTAAGACCTTTTTAGATAAAGTTTACAGTTCTGATTTAATTTGGGACCTCTGCTCGTTCATTGCAGCGCCTCACTCAGCACCAGTATGTCAAAAGGATGAATTCCAGTGTTCCAGTGGCCGCTGCATCAGTTCTAATCTGCGCTGCAATTACTTCAATGACTGTGAGGACTACGGCTCGGATGAAATTAACTGCAGTAAGAAAGGTGTGTTGCAACACTGTTTATCAGAATGATGGTGTCCAGTTTGCATCTTTGTCAGTGTGAGAGCATGCATCCTGTGTTGCTGCCTGCAGACACAGTGCTGAATGACTGCCGCAGCAACCGGACGGTGTGTGGGGATGGAGATGAAGCTCACTGTGTGGTGAACGGCACTGATTCCTTCTGCTCCTGCAAACCGGGCTTCCAGTCAAATGGAAAGAACAGATGTGAAGGTACAGTTTTCTCTGAACTGATTAAGTGCTTTGATTTGTTCTTTTCCTTTCTATCTATGTTTTGTCTGTAAGTTTTTCCAAGATGTGGAACTATGTGCAGCATTTATTATGTGGCCTTGGGCTGTTTCACAGATAAGAACGAGTGCAAGCAGTTTGGAGCATGTTCTCACATTTGCAACAACACGAAGGGTTCCTACAAGTGCAGCTGCCAAAAGTACTTCATAAGAATAAATAACACCTGCAAGGCTGATGGTGAGTATTTATGTCATATTTGTTAACTTTCTAGAGCCCAGTTTTTGAGTCATAGTAAGGTTTTCATCATACATTGTTCCATATATGTGGTTTGTAACAAGAAAACTCATTATTAATTTCCTGATATTCAAGTTTGTTAAATCAGAATAAGATGTTTTCATGTGGAAAACTAATCCAAAATTCCAACCTAGGACAGTTTAAAAGTAATGTTTATATTCTCCTTCATTGTGTCACTTATTTTGTCCTTTATCGTTCTTCCTCTGTGATATAATTTCCTGTGCATTTCCAGCTCAGGGGCAAGTGCTGTACATCGGCGATGACAATGAAATCCGAAGCCTGGACCCTTCCATGGCAAATTGGCGCTATGAGCAGATCTTCCATGGTGATGACAACGTGCGCATTGATGCCATGGACCTGCATGTGAAGACAAACCGCATTTACTGGACAAACTGGCACACAGGACGCATTTCTTCCTATGATTTGCCCTCTTCATCCTCCTCTTCCTCCCAAAACAGCAACCGTAACAGACGCCAGAGTGACTCCAGAGTCACCAACCTTGAAGTGAGTGTGTTTGTGTCTGTTTTATTTGTTTTGTATGTTAGGAACACAAAGTAAATATGTCCAATTTTCCATCTGTTTAGATTCCAGACCTGAAGATGCCCCGAGGCATTGCTGTTGACTGGGTGGCAGGGAACTTGTACTGGACTGACTCTGGTAGAGATGTCATTGAGGTGGCCCAGATAAGTGGAGGACGCCACCGCAAAACCCTGATCTCTGGAATGATTGATGAGCCTTATGCTATTGTGGTTGACCCCCAGAGAGGGTGAGTGAGAGACAGGGATTGCAGTGAAATGGGAAGAGACAAAGAGGATGGAAAATAAGATTTGACTGAGCAGTCAGTTGTGATGAATTAAGCTTTTACTTTTCATTTTTAGGAGAATGTACTGGGCAGACTGGGGCAACCACCCCAAGATTGAAACAGCTGGTATGGATGGAACCATGAGAGAGACACTGGTTGAGGAAAACATCCAGTGGCCAACTGGTAAAGCACTCAAAACTTTCTCTGCTCATACTGTAAACCCAAAAGTACCCATTTGATTTTCTAAACATTTCCTAATTTTGCTCTTTCCTTGTGTAGGTCTGGCGGTGGATTACTTCAACGAGCGCCTGTACTGGGCCGATGCGAAACTCTCCTTGATTTGCAGTGTGAGGCTGAATGGCAGCGATGCAGTTGTGGCTGTGAACGGCATTAAAAACAGTTGAGTAGCGCATCTTTACGATGATGTCAGGATCCATCCCAGTGATCAAGACTTGGCTCACACCTGTGACTCTTTCCTTCCACGCAGATCTCAATCACCCATTCAGCATTGATGTATTTGAGGACTACATCTACGGCGTCACCTACATCAACAACTACGTCTTCCGAGTTAATAAGTTTGGTAAAGGCCCCATTGAAAACCTGACGACTGGAATGAACCATGCCACAGATATTGTTTTGCATCATCCTTACAAACAACCTGAAGGTGAGTTAAGAGAATAAGTTTAATTAAGGATCTCTGTTTTCTTTATTTTCAGCACTAATTTCTTCTCTGTTTTAGTGACGAATCCCTGTGACAGGAAGAAATGTGAATGGTTGTGTCTGCTGAGTCCCAGTGGACCAGTCTGCACCTGCCCTAACGGGCGCACGCTGGACAACGGCACATGTGTGGAGCTGCCGATTCCCACGTTGTCGCCTCTCTGTGAGTAATGAGACAGACACAAGGACGTACACTCCATGCAAAGATACACACGCTGGCTACTTTATTAATACACCTGTCCAATTACTCGTTAACGAAAAATTTCTAATCAGCCAATCACATGGCATGTAGACATGGTCCAGACAATCTGCTGCAGTTCAAATCGAGCATCAGAATGGTGAAGAAAGGTGATTTAAGTGACTTTAAATGTGGCATGGTAGTTGGTCTGAGTATTTCAGAAACTGCTGATTTACTGGGGTTTTCCTGCACAACCATCTCTAGGGTTTACAGAGAATGGTCCAAAAAGAGAAAATATCCAGTGTGCAGCAGTTCTGTGGGCATAAATGCCTTGTTGACGCCAGAGGACAGAGGGGAATGGCCAGACTGGTTCGAGCTGATAGAAAGGCAACAGTAGTTTAAATAACCACTTCTTACAACCGAAGTATGCAGAAGAGCATCTCTGAATGCACAACACATCCTACCTGGAAGCAGATGGGCTACAGCAGCAGAAGACCACACCGGGTGCCACTCCTGTCAGCTAAGAACAGGAAACTGAGGCCACAATTCACACAGACTCACCAACATTGGACAATAGAAGATAGAGAAATGTTGCCTTGTCTGATGAGTCTCGATTTCTGCCACGAAATTCGGATGGTAGGCTCAGAATTTGGTGTCAAAAAGCATGGATCCATCCTGCCTTGTATCAACGGTTCAGGTTGGTGGTGGTGGTGTAATGGTGTGGGAGAGATTTTCTTGGCACACTTTGGGCCCCTTAGTACCAATGTAGCATTGTTTAACCACCACAGCCTACCTGAGTATTGTTGCTGACCATGTCCATCCTTTCATGACCACAATGTAGCATCCTTTGATGGCTACTTCTAGCAGGATAATGTGGCGCCATGTCATAAAGTGTGAATCATCTCAGACTGGTTTTTTGAACATGACAATGAGTTCATTGTACTCAAATGGCCTCCACAGTCACCAGATCTCAATCCAATATAGCACCGTTGGGATGTGGTGGAACTGGAGGTTCTCATCATGGATGTGCAGCCGACAAATCTGCAGCAACTGTGTGATGCCGTCATGTCAATATGGAGCAAAATCTCTGAGGAATGTTTCCAGTACCTTGTTGAATCTATGCCACAAAGGATTAAGGCAGTTCTGAAGGCAAAAGTGGTCCAACCCGGTTGGACCCCTAGCAAGGTGTAACTAATAATGTGGCTGGTGAGTGTAAGTATCCAAATGTGTGACTGAGACTTTGTCTCTCCCAGCTCCTCCCAGTGGTCCCTGCTGGGTCCAATGCATGAACGGCGGCAGCTGTTTCCTGAACGCCCGCAAGCAACCCAAATGCCGCTGTCAGCCTAACTATGGAGGAGATCGATGTGAGATTGATCAGTGCAGAGACTATTGCAAGAATGGAGGCACATGCACACCTTCCCCCACAGGTAAGTATGTGGGCAAGTCACAAGTTTGGCTTAATGCTGCCTTCATGTGTTATCATATGTATGGTAAATACCAAAGTCAGACATTAAAATTGCACTTGAACACCAACTTGTCGTAATTGCCACTGGAAAGCTGGAAAAAAATTTTATGATGCCCAAGTTACTGAGATAAAGTAAACTTTGACCTTTCAACATGGTTGAGAGCAATGAAAATATCCTGAATACAGTAGGATGCATTATGCATTATGTTTAAAGTTTTGTGCTGCTTTTTTTAGATTAGTTTGTAGTCTACATAATTCTGTTACATACAGAACCTAATGACATCACCATTTAAACATAGTTTTGTTTGTAAAAACTATGGTTATTGTTTGGTTTACCTCCTCAGAGCAGATGCTAGCTAGTAGCTAGCTAGGCAGTCGAAGATAGCCTCCAGTGTTTAACTTCATTATGAAAACAAATCACTTGAACACAACGCACTGTTGTGTTCAATTGTTTTCAAGTAACAATTGGAAAGGATTATCTTTCCCATAGCACATGAAGGCAGTATAAGATGTGACTTTATTGGCTTTCTTTTTTTTTCTATTGGCCTGTTCGTATGTTGCATATTTCCACTCTCATCATGCCTCCCATTAACCCATCCCCTCTTCCACAGGCTCTCCTACATGTCGATGCCTGACAGGCTTCACAGGGCCAAACTGTAACCTGCACACGTGTAAGAATTACTGCAAGAATGGAGGCAACTGCACGGTCAGTGCTGGAAATCAGCCAACCTGTCACTGCCCCCCAGACTTCCTTGGTGACCAGTGCCAGTATCGTGAGTTTCGTTTAAATAGATGAAGTCATCATTTCACCACGTTACTGTGATGGACTGCTTTATGACAATACACTTACATGTCTTTGTGTTTTTGTGTTGTGTGTGTGTGTGTGTGAGCAGGAGGCTGTGAAGACCACTGCCTGAACAAAGGTACATGTCTGCAGAGTGCAGATGGCTCTAAAATGTGCCGCTGTCTGCCCCAGTACACTGGCAACACGTGTGAAGTTGACAGGTGTCACTACTGTCGGGATGGCGAATGCATCCCCAGTGACGGTTTTTCGTCCACTGGAGATTTCACCTGTCGGTAAGAGCAATTTTGGATACATAAAGTAACTGCATCACAAGTTCAATTATTTGTTCACATTTGTTGCTTGACTCTTCTGTTTTTTATAGCTGCAAAAATGGCAGAATCCAGCCCAGCTGCTATACGTGTGATACAAATGAGTACTGTGCGAATGGCCAGTGCTCTATAAATCCCACTACTCGGCTGCCGGAGTGCAGGTAAGCAGGAAAGCGGCTTCATTCATGTTTACCGGTACTGTTTCTGTCGGGCCACTACATGGATCTTCTTTCATTGATTTTGTGTGTTTAGATGTACACCCGGCTGGGAAGGGCATCGCTGCGAGTCCGTTGCCAGGGGTAGAGATGGCTCCAGTTCTGGGGGACGTAAGTCGTCACTTAAGTGTCATTTATGGCAGAAGTTGAATTTCCTGCAAAGGTTTTGATTGAGTTTAACTGTATTTCTGTCTCTGTGTGCAGGCACAGCCTCCATTGTGATCCCGGTGTTGATCCTGTTGCTGCTGATCCTCCTGGCTGCAGGAGCATTGTTGTGGTACAGAAGAAGAATGAGAGGGTGAGTTACAGCATGACCTGAAGAGATGAGACAGTGGAGACCGGTTTTTTTCCCCCTCCCTCTTTCATTTCTTTTCTTTCTTCAGGTTTCACTTTTACTCTCCTCTCTGTAATGGCATCTCTTGTGCTTCTCAGGTCTAGCCGGCCCGGAAAAACCGGCTCCAGGCGCTTGCGGTAATGGTTGCCAGGGATACACGTTTTCCTTCATACCCTTTTTCAGTTCTGCATTCTGACGTTTTCTCTTTCCTTTAACCATACGTCATGGTTGCTGTGCAGTGTTTGGTCCTGTGGTCCGTGTTGCGCCATTTTTCCCGATCATGGAAGCTGGGGGCCGTCCTGCTCCAGCTCAGTCAGTTTTCCTCCTCAGAGTCGCTCCAGGGCAGATCTATTGAAACAACACATCAAATAGATCTGCCTTTGTTTTTGCCAAATCCGTCATAATTTTGTCCATCATGTTGTGCCATACTGTACGGTGCTGTTGTTTGTACTGCAGTGTTGTCTCTCGTTGTGAGAGATGAAGAGTCCAGCAGCATTCTTCCAAGCTCAGATGGTAAAATGCAACGTTTGTTGATGTAAAGGATGAATAGTGGATTATTTAAATTCCATCCACTAACAGTCCTGTATCCAGGTCCACTGGGTCTGGACCTGGGCTGCATGAATGCTGGGTTTGTGTTGTGGCTTAGCCTGGATGGTGACGAGAATCATGCAAAGCCTCTTTCTCCCCTCCGTAATGTGGCTGTGTCCCTGCTTGCACTGTTCAGGCTCCTATGATAAAGGACTAAAAACAAAGTTATGACTGCTGTTATCTTCTTCGTATAGGGCCAAGGGCTTCCAGCACCAAAGGATGACCAACGGGGCCATGAATGTTGAAATCGGAAACCCTGCCTACAAGATCTACGAGGGGGAGCCTGACGATGATGCCGGGGAGCTGCTGGATGCAGATTTCACGCTGGACCCAGACAAGGTAGAGAAAAATCACAAACCGCTAGACTCTCAAACAGCTTCTGACATTTTATCTGACTTCCGACTTAACTCTCCTCAGCCTACCAACTTCACAAACCCAGTATACGCCACGCTGTACATGGGAGCTCACAACAGCCGCAACTCTCTGGCCAGCACAGATGAGAAGAAGGAGTTACTATCACGTGGAGATGAGGAGCCCCTCGTGGACCCCCTGGCATAGACTGTCCATCAGCCTGGATCACACTATTCCAAACACACCCCTCTTCTTGCCTTTTAAAGAAAAAGTAAACTACAAAAATCAAAAAAGTGTGTGAGAAAAAATTGCTTAAAAAAGTGTGAACACTGTATAAAATGTACAAAATGAAGGACTACTTTTGTATGTGATTGCAGTATTATATTTTGTTCTTTAGAGATTCCTCTGGTCAAAAAACGAATAACATTTTCTATGAGATTTTTAATTTTCACTTTGTCCCTTACCCTTTACCTAAATAGCCACTACCTCTGTACAAAATGAAATGGAAACAAGAAAATCAGAAGAAAAGATGCTATCATTGGAGCAATTTTCATTTTTTATTTTTGTATGAATTGTATAGATAAGAAAAAGAAAACCATTGTTTCATTTCACCAGTGCCAACTGTTTGTCGTTTGTGTCAACTTTGAGCGGGAAAGGCAAAACTCAAAGTTTTTCGAAATCGGTACATATATTGTCCTGCTGAGTTTCTCAGCACGCTCGCGTGAGGCAGATTTGTGATAGCACCGTTTGTGTATAGCACATGTAAAAATGTCAGTACCAGATGGCAACTACAGTATTTTCCACATTTTTATTTCTCAGAGAACAATGTTCATGAAATGATTGTGTTGTCTTCCTTGCACAGAATATAACATTTTACCGTTTAGTGTGTACTGTAGGCTTTTTAACATAAGATGTAAAGAAGATGTAAGCAAACTGGTGTGTAATTGTGCAATTGGAGAATGAGGAAGTTGGTTATGGGTTAAACATTCCATTGGTGGAGATTATAGATGTGAAGTTGGGATGGCTACAGCTGGCTGATAGTAGGAGGGCCGTTGCAGATTCAAGATTTCAGTGATAGTGCCACGTCTTCACTATTTAGCCATTGGTTACTAAGGTCTTCCTGCAGAGGGAAAAGGAGGCTTAAGTTTTGGAAAAATGTCAGGAAGGAGATTTAGTTGGGTCTTTTGCTTATCTGTTACTTCTTCAGTCTAGATTTTTGTGAAGACCAGGTTGTGTCCATCTGGCTTTGTGAATAAATTTATCTTTCTGCCTTTAGAGAATCAAAAGTCTGTACGTTCAGTTTTGTAACGACTGAGTCTGAAGTGCATTACGTCCATTCTGTTTGTCAGTTTCCTGTTTTTCCTTTTGATCTCTTATTATCCTCTGTGCCCTGCTGCTGCTAATGCTACCACTCTGGTCGCTCCGACTCGTCCTTACGCTCAGCCTGTCCCAAAATGCTGCTTCTGTCAGAAATGTGTCAGCCATATCTTAATGCATGTGAAAAGTAACACAAGTCTATGTAACTACGATAACACAAGTTTTTACTTTGCTTACAGGTCTGGTGTTATTTTAAGCTGTTGTATATGTTTTGTCATTAATTGAGAAAGAAGTACAATCATTTTACCTAAAGAACATTTTTGCAGAATCATACATGCATTTCAGATTTTTTTTTTTTTTTAATAGTCTTCTTTTTTTAATGAAAAATGACACATAGCTTTTATAGTACACAATGCATGGAGGCTCAGACTTTCTTCTGGAAAGAGAATAATGTTTAATTTTTTTGCTGGAGTACTTTACAAACTAAACAGATATTGTTATAAATAAAATTTTAAAAATTGTACAGAAAATCAATCACTGTCTTGTGTTTTGTTTCTGACCTCCTTTCATTATATGAGTAATAATATCAAGAGTCGGGTGCGTGATTAAATCATTTATTTGGTAAGGAGTAAATCTGATCCTCTTTTTTTGTGGCATCAAGATTACAATCATATACTGAAATTCATTGTCTGTAATACACGTTAAAACAATTTGACAAAGCAAAAACAAAGGAAATAAGCAGCAATTTAAGGAAATTATCCTTTATATGCAAAAATAATCTTAGCATCTTTGAATTGAATATTTTTCCTGAACGTAAAAGCAAGCCTTACTGATTATATGAAAGATTCCTTAATAAGAGATAAAGCATAGTTAATTTTTTTGTTTTGACAATTTAAGAAATTCTTTATCATTTCTGTCTTGCAAAAATAAGATTTCACTTGATGTCAAAGTCACATAATTCCTTTAGCCTTCAACTCCTCCTTGACTCTTTTCAGATAGTCTGGGTCAGGATATCCGTAACTGTGGAGGCAGAACATGAACAAGGTTAAATCATTTCAGCTGATTTAACACTGGAAAATAAAATAAACCATGAAGAAATCAAGACTGGGATACAGTACAGCTCCGGTCCTCCTCCCATGGATGTCTTGTGATGGATGTCATTCCAGGTGACCTGGTTCTCTGCCCCAGTCGTTCTCGATGCCCCAACAGTAAAAATCAACTTCTGATCAAATGCTTTTTTCAACAACTGCAGCACTTCATTGCCCTCCTTGTTGTCTGGGAGATATGCAATTCTGTGAGTACCATAGAAGCGCTGCCCGGGGTTGGGATGCTTTTTCTGCAAAAAACGAGATAGTTACCTGACAGTCAGGTTGGTAATCACAGCATACTTAACTCATTTAAAGACAATGATCACACATTTTAAATACTTAGGATAATTTACCGTCTGAACTCCACCTGGAATATCATAACTGATATATATGTGACCACAGTCTGGAAATCCCCTGAGAGATAATGGAGATGTTGTCCATGTCATCTTTCCATCTGGCTGGTCTCCCTCCATCACACCATAGACATCTTTGCATACAGGACAGATGGGCCCACTGTGTTTCTCTGCTTCTTGCAGGCATCTTTTGCAAAATCCATGTTTGCATTTAAGTTGTTTCTTATGGGTAAATGGACCCAAGCAAATCGGACAGATGTCATCTTTATCACCCCCTGTTGCTCCCTCGCTTGTTGATTCTCCATTGAATGCAGGTCCGCTGGAAGCTCCCTCTGACCAGAGACCATTGCTGAACTTGTCCACGGAGCCAATGAACCCAGCGGCACCAGAAGGTTGGCTGAACCTTGTGGATGATGTGGCAATCTTCTGGTACAGATGTAGAAGAGCTCTGACTGCATGACTTTCCAAGGAGGCATTTCCTCCAGGTCCTGAGTAAGAAGCTGTGACACTGACTTTGTCTTGAGTGACGCTAGATTCTCTCCAGTTCACACCAAACTTTTCTTCAATCTTTGTTAATTCTACAGCATGTGTAGTGGTCATCTGCCTCCAGTGACTCTCCTCCATGATACATCCTTCATCAACAAGAGGATCTTTGATGGTCATGTCTATCTTCAGTGATGCGTCTTGAAGTGCTGGTTTGTACTCTTCAAGAGAGGCATTTCTCTGCATTGCATTTAAAGCAACAGCAAAAGGATCTTGACTTTGACTTGGTCCACATACAGTCACTTCTTCAGAGGACAAGGTGAGCAAAAGTTTACTTTGTTTGTTCTGGGTGACTCTCATAGCATCACTCCACTGATCTGGATCTACAAACTTGAGAGGAATAACTGAGCCACAAGAGTCAGATAAAGAACTCTGAACAAGCTTTGTGAACTCAGAAAGAGCATTTTCTGGGCTTCCATCTTCTTGGTCTGCGACAAGTTTCACAGTGACATTTGCCTCGATTTTTACTTTATTATCTTTCTCTAAACGTTTAATTTCCTCCTTGTAGATGTGGTTCACATACCAGTACACACCCACTGAGACAAGGCAATGTTCAAATGGCTTTTTCTCTCCCTCTTCAGCAGAATTTTTTTCCTTGTGGGTCACCATCTTTCCAAACTGGACTACTCTGTTTTTCATCCTGCACTTCATCCTGAATGGAGGAAGAAAAGTATATTAATTTGTTTAAAAAATTTTTTTTTATTGTAAACTCACAAGAATTTTACAGTACATACAGCTTGTGGCCCTGGCACAGAGGAAGAATCCTTCATTGACTCAACATCTGATCCTTGGGAATCCAGGTTTGGTGATCCCAGACTAATGGACCGTATGGTGACTTTATTTCCATCTTTATAAGTCAGTGTCTGTCCATTCAGTTCCAGGAGAACTTTCAGAGCTTAGAAGGAAGAAAGGACAAGGAAATATTTTTCTTTCTACTTTTCTTTCAACATTGCAAAGCTAATATTCAATTTGTCAAAAAAATACAAAAAACAGTTTCTTTAGTTGTCATATAAAGGTAATCATATCCCTCACTAATACAATCTGAAGACTGAAACATGGTCATACTGCACCTGGGCTGGGTGAAACCTTAATCAGGGCAATTCCATCTTTTCTGGTGTTAACAACTGTACAGTCAGCCTTATTTTTCCTTTTGTTGAGCCAACTCTGAAGTTTCTTCTCTAGGTTGGTTTTCAGTTTCTGTGGTTGATCAGACTGTGGCCACTGCAGTGAAAGAGTGAGTTCAACTTCATCTTTATCCTGTGGGGAGGCCATCCCATCCTGAAAGGAATTATAATATATTACAGTTTGTGAGAGGAATCACAAATCCTGACCGATGCAGAAATCATCTGCATTACAATGATTTCTGTATAGCAGAAATAAAACTATATAGACTACTTCACATTATTTAAAAATGTATTCAAAATGATTTGGTATTTCTACGCTTTTACCCTACAAGTGGCAACATTTAAAAATAATAAAAATAAAACCTTTACACAAACACAAATTACACTGTCTGATGATTCCCTGTTATTTTATGATGTGGACTTTGTTCCTTTAATCCAAGTCCACCTCAGCAGGGTTATTAGGCTACATTACAGGATCTTATTGAGTTTCACTCTTGTAATTCTCTACTACATAAACAGTTCATGTAATCACACAAAGTTCATTCCAAAACACAATTAAAACACTCTTCCTTATGATGTGCCACTTTGAAAGTCATTATCGTATTTACATGGATATAAAATCTCCCACATAGAACTGGCGTGCGGTAGTTTACATACTTGACTATCAACGTCCATGGGCTCCTCCCCGTCCTGATTAGTTCCCGACATGTTCACAGACTCCCTTCCTTAAAAAGGGAAAAAAGGAAGAAAAAAAAGCAACTTAGCATGGGCACTAATGTAAATTGCAACTTTTTATATAGTTATTTCTTTTGGGCCATTGTGGTAAAACCGTGCTTCGAAATGCTGACGCAGATTATTGTTACTTCATTCTACTTTCGATTGCGGCGGTTTAAATGCAATCTTGTGCATGAAAAATTTTATTTTTTCAATGTCTTAAACCTTAGAGGGGGGGGACAATACACACGACGTTGTGTCGTTAGAAATGTTAATACCTCAACTAAAAGAGCAGAGTGTCAATGTTTATGTACTTACCTTCGCTTGCGTCCTCCCAACAAACGTTTCCTGTTAAATGAAAGTGAAAGTGTAGCTCTGCAGCACTTAGAGACCCGATAGCGACACACTTGGCCAGAAGACGAACAAACCTACATCTCCAAATACATGCGGTTAGTTTTTCCTCATTTTCTTTCACTAATATTCTAATGTCGCATGGCATGGCAATGTGAAGGCATGGCAAGTTTATTTATATAAAAGTGTATATATATATATATATATATATGTGTGTGTGTACTGTATACAGTCGTCCTCAAAACGCTGAAGACATGGTTTATTTGTATATATATATATATATATATATATATATATATATATATATATATATATATATATGTATATATAACACACACACATTATCTATATATGTGTATATATGTGTGTGTGTGTGTGTGTGTGTATGTATGTATACAGTCGTCCTCAAAAATACCCTCCAATTACAGAAAAGGCTAAGTTCACAATAGTAATTCAAATAGCAAGAAATTAGAGAAACTAATAATAAACAAAAATTTACAAAATTGCAATTTAGTTAAATAAAATATTGCTTTTGAAATGTGGTTGGAAAAAATAACTGAAAAAAAAAAAGTCTCAAGCACATTAGATAATCTTTTCCGTGAGTAGTGGACCAAAATACCTGTCAACAATTGTAATGTCCTTTTTGAACATTAGAGAAAACACCTGATTGTAGTGACTGCCTCAAAAGTTTGCTTAAGAATTTTTTTTTTTAGAGTTGGAACCCCATAATGCTTGTTCACTTGTTTTATTTTTTGTGGGTTTGTCTTCAATAATTCTTTCAAACCACAATTCAAAATCAATGCCATGATTTTCATAGAATTTTTTTTTATTATTACTGTTTCGCTTTTAACTTGTTTCACTGACAGCTGATTTTTTTCCTTTCTTTAATGGGGGGGGGGGTATAAATAATTTTGAGGACGACTGTATACATACATATATACACACACTATTCACAAAAAGTTAGTGACATTCAACTTTAGGTTATGATTTAAGGAAAATGTAAATTTTTTACACCAAAGTTTAGAGAAAGTCTAATTCAGATCACCAGGAAAGGTTGTAGTGGATTTTAGGTCAATTCTGACATCATACAACAAGCCAAATATCCGTAACTTTTTGTGAGTGGTGTGTGTGAGTGTATATACAGGGAGCGCATAATAATTAGACAAATGAGTATTTTGACCACATCATCCTCTTTATGCATGTTGTCTTACTCCAAGCTGTACAGGCCGAAAGCCTACTACCAATTAAGCATATCAGGTTATGTGCATCTCTGTAATGAGAAGGGGTGTGGTCTAATGTCATCAACACCCTTTATCAGGTGTATTAGGCATACAGAATTATTAGAACTTAACAATAAACAAATATATACCCATTTCAATTATTTCTTTTCACCAGGGAAACCAATATAACAGCTATATATAAACATATATGTATATATACACATATATAGTATGTATATATATATATATATATATATATATACATATTTATATATGGTCTATAACCTTGGCTTTCTTTAGTCCCTAATCATAGTAGATATATGGAAATAAGGACACACTTTTAATGTACACCACATCCGCTGATGAGCAGAAGGAAAATGGATGGATAGATCTTCGATCTTTTGTGCCATTACAATCCCTTGATGCATCATAATTTGATGTAATTTTTTTTACTGCCACCATCCCAACTTATTTGACATATGTTAACATGGCATGCAAAAATAGATGTACATACATTATATGCATGATTAAATCAATGAGACTAAATGTTAAATATCAAGTTCAAACTTACAATCTCATCCAAACAGTCCAGTTTTTCTGCTGTGAGATTACAAACTGAATGTTCAATAAGGAAATCAAGAAACTGAGGTGAGAAGTGCAAAATCTGTTTATCATTTTTCCAACAAACTGTATACAGTCTGATCTTCAATCTTTGCAAATATATGGAAACTCAAAAAATCCATAAATGTAAAGCATGTGAAGCAAGGACACAGCTGTAAAAAATAAACATAAAAAAACTATTTCTTAAGGCGATGTCAAAAGCTACGTGGAAAAGTGCTGTGAAATACTTATATATAAATTCCACTGTAAACCATAACATAGGAGTAAAAATACTGAAATGGCATCAAACTACATACATGATACATACGCAACCAAAATCTGATATAAATGCATTTCAAACAAGATATTCTCAGATTTAAAACATTCTTAATAGCAACAAGGAGAAAACAACACAACAAAATCTGACACTGTTCCTTCTGAACCCATTTATGATTTACTTGCTCTACTCTATCTACAAACTTCCTAACACAATGATTTGACCATCTGTTTTGACTTCCCAATAAATTCTTTCTTTTTCTAAACTCAACTACGTCATTAAACCATCTTTGGCAGATGTAGTTACATACATATAGTGCGCTCCACTTTTCTACTTTCTATTCAACACAGTGAGCTGGGTGGATGCAGGAAAAGCTGCCACAGTGGTGCAGAAGTGAGAAGAAGAAGGCATCAGTGTGAGGAGCAGCAGACTGGGTGATACATTTCTCATCACCGAACAAGGTCAGCAAGCGGACGAACTATTCAGCTTCGTCATTCAGAGTGAACCTAAAACATGAAGAGAAACAGTCATAACACTGTAGCAGTGGGAAAATGAATAAAATACCTGCTGAAATTCTCTGACATTATGTAAAATATAAATAAAATGTGATTTGTAAAACCTCTAAGATCCATATGAAAATGAAAACAATCCAATACACTTTATTTATGTAACACATTTAAATAACAGTATACTGTTCCAAAGTGCTGAACAAATAAACAATAGATGGCTTTCAATATAACTGAAAATAATCATAATATAGTAGTATCTCTGTTAAAAAAGGAATTATTCCATTTTAACCTTTTTTTTTTCATTTAATTTATTTGCATTTCTCACAGCAACTCCTACTCTCAGAAGTGATGCTGTAAGTATCTAGTGTGTGGTAAGAGATCTGATGTTAAACATAAAGTCATGGATTAACTGAATGTGTTCTGCTCACCACTCTGTAACACCAGACTTCAGGTCCATCTGGGCCAACTCAATCTGCACCTGAAGATTAGAGACATCATATCAGCAGCTATACAATCAGTCAGCATTTCACTGTAGTGAAAACATTAGAAACAAAACACTAATGCAAAGAATGTAAGAAAAGTTAGCAACCAAGTTACCTACTATAGCCCTTCTTGAGTGCATTTTTATTCTCTATGTGAGAGTTATGGGGCAGATCTCCTGCAGTTTCAAACTTACTTGTCCAATCACATCTCGGCTCCTGAAAGAAGCTGAGTTATTTTTCACTGATACACTGAGGCGTCTGAATCTTGTCTCCTCCTCAGGCACATCATACTCAAATCTTAATGATGAGGACAAAAATGATAAGAACATCAACACTAACAGAGGTTGTTAGGGATGAAAACACCTCCACTGAAACACAGAAACAATGCGATTACCTTTCGTTGTACTCTGGATTGAGATCTTTCTTCTTCACAGCTGTCTTTCTCTTGGTGGCCTTACTTTTATCTGGCAGCAGCATGAGCGAGACGTAGCTGTCGATGCCATCTTTACTTTGTGACACCAGACCCCTGTAAGCAAACAAAAGTATTTTTTTTGTTTAATTCTTTCAATAGGGCATAGAATTTAAGGATACTGTTGCCCAATTTTTCTATATTTTACAGATAAAGGTATTAAAAAATGTTTCTATTGTCGTTTGCTGACTTCTCCTGTGCCTCAACAACTTGAGGATGTGTACTAATCAATAAGATCTTTGTTTTTTGGGGTTGGATAACCATGATGTTTGGTCATTTTATCATCTGAGTATCCAGTTTATAAGAATGTAACTTAACTCATATTACTAAACCCATGGGGGAACAAAAGAGAAAAGTTTAATTTTTAAAACCGCCTCAAAATGGTAACAACATTTATATGTACAGTATGTAACTGGCATGAAGTGTTATCTCACACACACCTGCAGGCATGCACGATGACAACAAGCTTTCTTTCCTGCAAAGCATATGACAGGGACATCTTCACCTGCCCGTTTCCAGGGCCCGGAGCAGCACAGGGCAGAGTCCCTGCACCAATCATATCCACCATTTTGGAGTTCAAAATCTATTAAAACAAACTGAGATTATCACCAAGAACCAGAATTCAAAGCAAATGAGGTACACCTATATTTGATTTTTGGTTTTCATTTATTATCACCTTAAGTTCAGCCCGCAGGAGGATCTGACTGTCGGGCAAGGCGCCATCTAGATGGAACCACTGGTCCAGGACCAGCTGTGGCTCTGCGAGTAACTCTTTAACAGTAACCACAAGAGATCCCATCGGCTGGTCCCAGCCACTGGACAGCTGAAATGTAAGAGACAGGGGGGGTCGTTTTTCTATTAAATCAATCAGAAGCTCATTTAGCCTGTATCACAAATAGATGTATCAGCAGATCTGAATTCTGCAATAAAAAAAGATCTAAATAAATGTCTTGCCTTCACTACAAGCATCTGATGTTTGGGATCATGCACCAGGAAGTAGAACGACTCATTCCACTGAGGACTGGTACTGCGGTCACACACCTAAAATGTATAATTAAATGTTAAAATAAGCAATTTCTATTAAATGCATTTAACACAGCAGAGAGCAGCAGGCATGGAGTCTCACTTTGGTTTTATAGGTTGTGTCACCCAGAACGAGCTCAGCTCCTGCTTTGGGCTCTTTCCCACTCTTCTTCAACTATGTGGTAAAAGGGCAACATTCAAGTTATATTTTAGAACTCATTGTTGATCACAATGGCAAGGTGTGTAAATAAACTCCAGGTGACTCACAGGAAGTGAATGTGCTGCCTCTATGTAGACGAAGAGCAGAGCTGCAGAGGGAACAGTTTTGTTCTGGTAAGACTGGAGAGACTGAAGCTCCAGTACCTAAAACATGGAACACAACAACACATAGATTCTCATCTAGTTGGTGACACTTAAAGTGGTGAGTGAAGCTGTAAACAAGAAGAAGAGCTGACCTGGTCAAGTCTGACTGAATTTGACACTGTAGGAATCCATTCCAGTATCAAGTGAACTGTTCCAGATTTCACGTCCTGTAGAGTGAACCACTGTAACACAGACAGTTACAGCTGAAGTAAGACAGTAGCTCTCATTTAAGGAAATCAGAATACAGAAATCACAAGGTGCAACCTCATGATCATGAGTTACTGACTAACCTGATCTGTGTACTGTGACCTGATGACCTCTTTAAGCTGAACAGTGAATCTGTGAACATGATTATAAGCAAATGATTAACAAACTGAGGCTCTAATTTCATGTTTACATTTAGAAATCGAGGTTTTCAGTGCTAACAAAGTGACATATTTACCCTATTTAAGGATAACTATACAGATCTAGACCCTAGTTTAAATCAAAAAATATACTTTTTTTCTTAAATAAATGTGTTGTTTAGCAGTTGCAGAACTTCGCTGGTTTGATGCTGATAACCTGTGAACCAAGTGATGTTTGTTTTGCTATAAGATTTGTTATACTTCTATTTGGCCTTAGAAAATGGTATTGTAATGATGTTACAGGACTTTACAATTATTTTCAGTACTGGTTTATACAAATCCACACACTTTATATGACACATACCTTCCCAGAAAGTCATCAGAATCTAAATCCTTATCAAAAGCTTCAAACTTGATGTCCTGGTCGCTGTGTCTACTCAAAACAACCTGTTAAAAACAAACAAAAATGTGGATTTGCAGAAAATAAAACAAAAAGAAAGTGAAATACAAAACATAAAAATCACTTCAACCTTAAACTGCATACCTCATACATTTCATTCCAGGTTGGGTTCAGATTCTCTTTGATTACATGGCTCTTATATGTAACCCCCCTATGTTGAACTTGACATAGGGATCACTCTTGCCCTTCACCATTCCACCCATCAGGTTATCCTTTGCAACCAGATTCTTGGCCTCCAGCAGGTGGATCCTCAGCAGCCCCTGCAGGATGAAGATGAGAAGTGTTCGAAATTATACAGAAAGATATCTGCTAGTGGGCGCATTAAGTTACTGAACACATTAAATAACCAATATTAAATGTTTTGAGCAGCATCTTAACAAATACCAGTGACAGCAATAATGGTTTTCATTCCTTACTACCAAAGTCTGAAGTTCAGCTATCTTTGGATGCACATTATGTCACTGAAATAGATGATCTAATGAATGCTTAAATGTCTTTGATAAATGAATTTTCAGATTTTTTTTTTATTTCTCGTTTACTTGGCAAAGGTACCTTATCAAACTAGAAACACAGAGGAAGTAAAAATATTATCAATCTTATGGATGTTATTCTTTTGTATATAAATGAAAATGACACAAGTTCAACAGTCTGCAAACCAGAACCACTATAACGCCAGAAAGAGCAAAATAACCCCAACAGAAGTAGCTGTGATATTTTGAAACAAGAGGAAGAGGAACTAAATTACTCCTTCTGCCTGTTTCAGACACTGTTTGGGGGAAAAAAATCATAAGGAGTTAGTTTAGTACACTCAGACAGCAGACTGAGAGCTAGAAGCAGCATATTCCTCCCAATATCTGCCATCAAACGGTCATATAAATATATAATATACAATAAATAAGAAAAAATGTTTTGATCAGTGTGATAGTTTTCAGTCAGAACAATTAATTAACATATATGACAGAAAAAAAAAAACTATAATGATGTTTTCCTACTGCTTCAAGACATTACTGATATGGAAGAAATTTAAAGAGAGTGGCAGCTGTTGAAAGCAAAAAATTTAGATCCACTCCAACATCAAAACCCACCTCTTTACCAAAATCCTGGCTTGGTGCTGTCTGTGGTGGAAGAACTGGACCCACTTTGGGCATTTCTGTGACGTCTGCTGACTCCATGGAGTCAGTGGGAAGACCTGTGATTGTTGCATGTGCAAGATCGTCCAAACCAGTTCTGCAACACACAAAAACACAGAGAAGTAGAAGTTATTAGATATATTTTCCCCCATTACTAAAAGTTAGAACTCAAAGACGATATGGGAGAGAGAGTTGGTTGTGTTGAGCTCACCCCTCTGTTTGGATTTCATGTGGTTGAGAGTCTTTGAGAGCTGTGTGAGACCTTGTGGGATGCTCATCTGCATCTGGAGGTTCTTCCACCTGCTGGCAAATAATTATGTTAAAATAATGAAAAAAGTCCAAATATTCAGTTAGGACAGAGTAACTGATGCATGACTCACTGCAGGGGAAGGGAATGAATCACGTGTGGATTCAGTGGCAGCTGATTCAACAGGAGGAACCTTTGGTGCAGAAGAGGCAGGATCTGCCTTTAGTGTTTCAGGTTGTGGAGGCTGGTCTGATACTGCAAGAGACCTGAAAACACACAAAAGAAAAGCTAACAGCAAGTCTACACTGAAACTCTCTGCACAGCCCTTTTTTTATTGCTTCTGAATAGAAACACAGCAGCAATTTTGATTTAAGATAATGCAGAAATGGCTCACTCATATGTTGGCACATCATGGCTTTTATCCTCCTCACAAGCTGCTTGAATTATCTCCTCAGTGGGGGGGATTATAACTTCTTTCTTTGAATCATTGGAAGACGGCTCTGGAACTTCTGTCATCCGGGTATTAAGGACCTGTCAACAACAAATCTAAGTTATTTATTTATTTCTATATCTATGTCAGATATAATGGCACCAATTCATCTGTGGATACATCCTCATACCTTGAGTTCAGCTCTAAGGAGGATTTCACTCTCGGGCAAAGCTCCATCCAGATGCATCCACTGATCAAGGACCAAGTGTGGTTCAGAGAGCAGCTCTCTCACAGGAAGCACCAGAGATCCCATTGGCTGGTCCCATGCACTGGATAACTGCACACACCAAGACACATTTATGTCAGTCACAGATTGGGATGTTCCTGGCAACAGCAGAAAGCTTGAATCCATTTCTACTAAAATTGTGAAAAATTCAATAAGTCCACCTTGACTATGAGCATCTCCTCTCTGGGGTCACAAACCAAGAAGTGGAATGCCTCACTCCACTGAGGAGATCGGGAGCGATCACACACCTACAGAAGGAAAAATTAAATTAATAAGGTTGTATTGCATGTTTAATGCTCTTTAGTTTTATTGTTTCTCACTCCATGAAGTTTTATTTGGTGTTTTGGAACACTTAAGGTCCTGTTATACAGCTATTTTAATGCAATGCAATCCATGGGGGAGCTGACGTTTAAAAACATGATAAACAAAATAGTTTCTACCCCCAGTCATTATCTGATTATTTGAAGACTTTAACTAACATTGAACATTCAGAAAATTTGGACAGACAGTTATAAAGTAATTACAATGGATTCAAAATATATGAATAATATTTTGATCAATAGTGCAATAAAAGTAAGTACTTCTTGCTCTCACAAAATTTCAGAACCAAAGACTGTGTGTGTTTCTTGTTTTACAATTGTATAATTCATGTACCTTAGTTCTGTAAGTTGTTTTACCAAATACAAGCTCAGCTCCAGCTTTGGGCTCCTTTCCGCTTTTCTTAAACTGAACACAGAAAGATAAATAACACAAAACCAAACCTTAGTTGTGTTCTCATTTCCAGTAATCAAGGTTTGAAATCCAATATTTTTATTTTAAAAAATGTATTCTTGCTTTATGCCATAGTATCAAAACATAAAAACAAACACACAGCTAACAGCTGAGCTGGTGATAACTACTAATCTGCCTCATGTCAGTGGTTATAACTTGGAAGTATTTTGCTTATATTCCTTAACCAGCATAGGTACAAATTACTATTAATATTTAAGTCAGAGACAGTAGACTTACACTAAGATTGTGCTTTTCAGTGTACAAAATTTCAAGGGACTTACAGGCAATGAGTGTGCTCTGTCCAAATAAACAAAGAGCAGTGCTGCAGAGGGAACCGCCTTGTTCTGGTAAGACTGGACAGACTGCAGCTGCATCACCTGCAGCAGGGAATCAAATAAAAAATGCATTACAGTGACTCAGCTCTGGTGAGGACAGAGACTCTAGATGGGAGGGGATTGTGTTTAAAATGGTGCAGATTTGAAACACAAGTGATTATAAAGATAGTGTGTGAGGATAGGAGAAGAAACATCCACAAATTACATGAAACGCACTAACCTGGTCCAGGGTGTCATTATGGGATACTGCTGGAACCCACTCTAGTACCAAACGAACACGACCAGACTTCACGTCATTCAGGGGATACCACTGAAACACAGGTATTCACTGACTGAATCCTAGCTTATAATTACAAAGAAACACAAATCATAATACAGAGTAAAGGCTGTACCAACCTGATCTGTGTACTGGGAGTGAATTATGTCTGAAACACTGATTTTGAACCTGTCATCAGCGAAGAAAGAAAATGCAGGTCATGCAAACGTGGACAATAACATGAACTGTGTGTGTTGTAGATAAAGAAAAAAGAAAGAAAGTCAACTCTCTATTTGAGTTTTATTAGTTGTCTTTCCAAATAACTGCTTCATTTTCCTTAGCCATCTTCTTTTCAACTATCATTTGATAAACAACATATGCAGACCTTTAGGTCAATCCCAATCTTTCTTTTTGTACTTTTTTTTTTTATCATAGTCCAATAAATATATGCTTTTGACAGTGCACACATTTGATTAATGCTGTAAAGAAATGAGGCCATTGCCAAACAACTTGAAACCTCCACATTAACCCTCACCTGCCCAAGAAGTCATCCTTGTCCATATCTTTATCAAACAGCTCTACTTGCACCTCCTGTCCTGGCTGAGGCCTCATTACCACCTGAGGGAACACAAAGCAGTGAAAATGAAGTAATTTAAAAAACAGAAATAAAACACTGTGCGTCATTGCCCTGCCTTTTTTGACGGCCCTTTATACACACCTCATACATCTCATTCCAAACTGGATTCAGATTCTCCTTAATCACATTACTCTTCAATAAGACTTTCCCAACACTGATCATGGCATAGGGATCACTCTTGCCTTTTACCATTCCACCCATCTTGTTGTCTTTAGCAACCAGACTCTGGGCCTCCAGCAGGATGATTCTCAGCAGACCCTGCATGGAGGATATATTTAAATATGTGATACTTTATTGTAACTGTGAACTGGTCATGCTCTGTAACTTACATGTGCTGTTTTACATCATGACTTTGTGACGTTACCTCACTGGTAAAGCTCAGATCTGGGGAAGTATGGGGGGGGTGCATTATGGCAGGAGTCTGTTGTTCCTCCACTTTATCCTCATTCACATCCACAGGAGTTTCTTTTACTTCAACCTCTTCATCCAAAATGGCAGAAGAGGCAATAGTCTCCACTGGAGGAGTGTCCACTGAACTTGACCTAAACACAAATAAGAAGCAATTGAGTGCATTTAAGAAATAAGAGGAAGAAAGAAGCAAATAAAAACAACCTTTGTTAGAATGAACTAGCTTACTTGAGCACCGTGTCTGTCTCCTGTTGGCGCTGAGCTGGAGCAGGGTCCGATGCCACAGTGACCTTAGCCTTTTCAGTAGCACCCGGACACTTACTTGGGATCAGTAACTGTAATTAAATTTACTTTATTAACACAGCAAAAACAGATCAAAGGAACTGCTTGCATAAAGGAAAGATGAATGAAAGATAAAGAGATGAATATACTTCGAAAGTAAACCAGATTTAAGATCACTCAACAAAAATCCCCTCAACTATGACAAAATGAAAAAACAACACAGGATCCCCTCCATTATCCTACCTTTAGTTCAGTCCTAAGTAGAATTTGACTCTCAGGCGAGGCTCCATCCAGATGGAACCACTGGTCCAGGACCAGTTCTGGTTCAGACAGCAGCTCTCTAATAGGAACAATCAGAGAGCCAATGGGCAAGGTCCAGGTGTGAGAAAGCTGGAAAAAATGCAACACTGAATGTTACTGCAGGTGCATACACTTGAGCTCTGACCCCTCCGTCTATATGACAGACTGCTAACCTTTATAACAAGCATATCCTCTCTGGGATTGCGGACCACAAAGCAGAAAGCTTCATTCCACCGAGGTGACGTTGTACGTTCACACACCTTCAGAAGAGTGTAAGAATATGCACACATTAACTGAACAAGGTCACTGTAAGTATCTGAATCAGCTTTGCATTATCTGAGTAAAGTTTTAGATCTTACTGTCGTTTTATGAGACATTTCTCCAAGAGTTAACTCTGCTCCGACTTTTGGATCCTTTCCGCTCTTTTTTACCTATAAAAACAAAGATAAGATAATGATATTAACTCTGAGTTCAAAAAGCTAACTGAAGCTTATTCTACACAGTATGCATCAGTGTTACAGTAACAGACTCACTGGTAAGCCATCTGCTTGGTCGACATACACAAACAGAAGCGCTGCAGAGGGCACTGCCTTGTTTTGGAAAGTCTGCCGGGAGTGGAACTGAAGAACCTAAATCCGCAAGAAAGAAACTAAGGATTGTTAAAAACTCACTATAAAGTATTCATCAATCCACAGTCTGATTTTAAAACACTGACCTGATCCAGTCTGTCTGGCTCTGAAGATGTTGGGAGCCATTCCAGCACTAAGTGAAGCCGACCAGACTTTACGTCATTCAGTGTGTACCACTAACAAATAAGGAGAAAATATTTTTAAGTGGGAGTCACTTTGTCAAGTGGTCTGACCCAAACAACAGGCACGAATATGCAGTAATTTTAGAAATAGCTAATCTGTGTACCAACAACTGATATTTTTTGCTAAAATACCTAATCACTTTTGAAGAACAACTGGGTGTAGGTGACTGAGTTGAGTCTAGGGCTGGACGATATAGAAAAAAAGATTATCGATAAGAAAAAATCTGTATTGATCGATATCGATATTCATAAAAAAAAAAAAAGCCATTATCAAATTGAAAGCTATTTTAGGTGCAGCCCTGGCCATTTAAGCTTTTGCTGAATGACCTACTCATAATGAAGATCGCGTTAAAGCTGTTTTCAGACTTGCATTGCGAAATATGAGCGGTAAAGTCCATCTGCTCTTTAAACAGACTCGTCTTTTCAAATATACCGCTTCCTTGCGGACTTATTGTGTCCCGGTACTTTCATACATCAGGAAATGTTGCGGAAAAGTCAGCACAGCCCCGCTCTCCCTTCAACTCTGTCCAGAACATTTTCTTGTGCTTTCAGCCAAAAAGACGTGCTGCAACATTGTGACATGTAGAGCAGCCGGTAGATGTTTGCTACATCTCTGAGGTAAAAGACCGGTACGCATGTCTGAATACAGGCGTTATAAAGGACAGAGTCTGTGATATTACCGCTTTCTAGTGCAAGTCTGAAAGGGGCATAACACTGAATTCCAATTCAGCGTTTGCCTGGGTCTGCGTTTGTGATTGGTTTGGAGTAACTGTAGTATCATGCTACCCGATAGGCTACAGCAGAAAACTGTCCTTCTATATTGAACTTTTATTGACCCTCTTTTTTTTATATTGAAAAAACCTCTATCGATCGATATATATTGATATTGAATTATCGTCCAGCCCTAGTTGAGTCACAATTAAATTTGTGTTAGCCCTTCATGTTGGCCTGTTTACTTTCTCTACATTCATGAAACTAAAAGAACACAGGCCATACGTACCTGATCAGTGTACTGAGAGTCGATAATATCCTTCAGACTGATCTTCATCCTGCAAGTCAAGAAATATGTGACTGCATCGTCTTGAATCTAATTACTAAACATAATTACATTGGAGATGGCTACCTGCCCATGAAGTCATCCTTCATGTCCATGTCTTTGTCAAACACCTCCACATGCAGCTCCTGGCCTGGAAGCTGGGTTAGAATAACCTGAGAGGCACACAAAGTCACACGCCTCAAAGGGGGCTCTTAAACCAGTAAAACCTGAGAATACTTTAAAATTGAATAATCCTTTAAATCTCAGCACCACTTCACATGTATTCACCTCATACATCTCATTCCAGGTGGGGTTAAGATTACTCTTGATAACTTGGCTTGTGAATGTTTCACCCCCAATATTGATCTTGACGTAGGGGTCACTCTTGCCTTTCACCATGCCACCCATCAGGTTATCTTTTGGAACAAGATTCTGGCCAGCCAACAGATGAATTCTCAGCAGTCCCTGAGGAAAAAATGAAATTACAAGCTTGGCTATATAAAAAAAAACGTTATTACAAACATGTTTTATGCTTGGAGATTAAGCCACATTATCACACTGTCCTCCATTACCTCTGTAGCAAAGCTAGGATGAGGAGAGGTGTGTTGGGCCAGTTGTTTGGACAATCCAGCTTCCAGATTAGATGAAACATCAGATGAAATATGTTCCTCATCTAACCACAAGACCTATGTTGAAGTGGAAAAAAGTAAGAGAAAAAAAAAGGCTAAACAAAAAGTCCCAATTTAATGTTGGTTATATGAATGAATTTTTCCAGGTCAATGTAAGATTAGTAAACAAGCATCAATGTTATTCACCCTTAGAACCGCGTTGAGATATATGCGACTGGCTAACCCTGAATTTTCCAACTGGAACCACTGGTCCAGAGACAGAGTGGAATTTGCCAGTAGGCGGGACAGGGGGATGGTCAGACTGCCCAGCAGCTGCACACGGTCAGCATCCTTTACCTGGGTAAGTAGAGCCAAAATAACACCACAACTGGTTTGACTATGAAACTGCCAAACATGGGACTCAGTGCAAAGAACTTAATCTTACTGGCTGGTACCTGAATGTCTATGCTCTGTTTGCGAGGATCATCAATAAAGAAGGTAAAAGCTTCTTCCCAGTCTGGATCAATGGTTGTGTAACAAATCTAAAGACACAAATAAACAATTATATTAAATAGTAATGAAGAAAGTACATCTGTGGTATTTCATTTGGCTCCTCCAGCAGACATACAGTACCTTGCTCTCTCTGGTGACATCCTGCACAGACATCTGCACCATGGGGCTGGGCTCTTTATTTCCCTTTTTCATCTAAATGATGCACAGTTCCAAAAAAGCAGGAACACGCAGTAAGGCATGTAAATGATGAACTAACACACAAGAATCATTCTGAAAACGCATGGTTGTTAGTAATGGTGTTTTTGAGGTTACCATAGCAACTGCAAGATTAAGTGAAAAAACACGTCCTAGTGCATGGCACAATCAGGAAGTCTAATTACAAAAAAACCACATGCACAGGCTCGGTTTCACTGCTGCACCCATTTCTGTTTGATAAGACAGCAGAATTTAGCAGAGTAGAAAAAGTTTTACAGTGTTGAACTAAGCTAGTCTGATTCTACCATAAGTTAAAAGAGCAGAAGAGTGAGACCAAGCCAGCATAGATGTGGAATTAAGCTGATAATAGTTACAGTTTTGCCTCAGTAAAACCACACAGGAAGCAGCTCTGACTTAGACATGAATGTAGGCACTGAGGGAAAATATGTTTGACTCACGGGAAGTGACTCAGCCTTGTCCAGATACAGAACCAAGATGGCTGAAGAAGGGGGATCAGAAGTCTTGCAGGTGTCACTCTCGCTCTTCTTTAAGATCTGAGGGAAATAAAAATAGATTTTACCCCCCAAAATAGTAACTATATGACACCAAAAAAGAGAATACTGAATGACACAGAAGACTGATTATCATAAGAAATCATTAGATTGATGTAAAGGGGAAATGAGAGAGCCTAACCTGCTCTAATCGATCAGTACTGGGCAGCAAGGACAGCCACTCCAGTCTGAAATGAATCCGTCCAGATGGGGCATCTTTCAAAGTGAACCACTAAGAGGACAGGCATACATTTAACTGTCTGGTGGTCTGGTGGTAAGATACTTGTTCAGAGAAAAGACTGATAACAGTTTTTCACTTACATCATCAACAACTATGGATTTCTTCACAATGCCCAAATCCAATTTGGTCCTATACAGAGAAGTAAAATGAAATTATTGATACAACTGGTTGCATCAATGAAAACATAAATTGCAGATTATCCAACTTAAAGGTTGAATATGGAACATTCTTATTAAAAGCTATACATAGAAAAAAAATAATACCTCCACGAGTCGTTTGGAGTAGTGCAGAATGAAAGTACATTTCCTAAAAAAATTATTTAGCCTGAAAATAAATATAAAATAAACAGGTTTGACAATGGCATTATGTTTGGCTACAAGCCAATACAAGCTGCCATTGCAGGTTGCCAAATATGATCTCTGTGTGGTAACAGTATGTTGGGCACAGTTAGGCTGGCAAAGGGGAAAACAGTGAAGTCAGCAAGTCAAGCAGCTGCTTTAGAATCTCTGAGATATTATTATCTGTCTTAGAAGAGGAGTGACCTGAGAAGAGCAACAACTGGAGTAAATTTAAGTAAAGACTACACTTGATGGACCCGCATAAACATTTTCCACGGCATCAAAACACAGAAATGGCGACTTTCCTCCTGGATCAGTAAGCTAGCTTGTTTGCTAACGTGGCTAATGTTTGCTGTCAGTTATAAACCCCTCTGCATTACTTGTTGGACACGGTGCAGGCTGCTGGTCACTTGTATCAGCAGTGAGCCTGGCAACCAAGCAGCTTTTTCTGCCGTTGCAACTGCAACCTAGACACACATGATGTCGCTGTTCTGTCCGTATTCCATATTCAACCTTTAAATCAGTGGTGTCCAAAGTCGGTCCTCAAGGGCTGCTGTCCTGATGGTTTTCCATGCCTCCTTGCACCAGCATAGCTGACTTAAATCAAATTAATCTAAAAGCCTATGAACTTGAGTCAGGTGTGTGTTGGAGAAGGGAGACATGGAAAACCTGCAGGATTGAGGCCCTCGAGGACCGGAGCTCGACACACCTTCTTTAAATCATAATAAACTACATATATAAATAAAATATTGCAAACTATTTCACATTGTTTATGACAGGTGACAGATGAATGATGAAAAGAGAGTGTGTGAAATTAAAAAAAAGAACACAAAAGACATGAATTATGCACATGTACCTTCCCAGGAAATCATCCTGGTCTGGGTCTTTGTCATATACCTCCACCTCCAACTCCTGACCAGGCACTTCATGGACAATGACCTAATGTACAGGACACACATAATGACATGAGGCCTGACAGAGAGATCTGTATGGACGCCGTTTGCAGACTCATGAATGAAAAATGAACTTTGTCAGCACAATGAGAGTTCAGTCCCTGAAATGTAAAATGATGTGGTACACATCAGTGAAACAATCTTTTATAACTTGCACATGCAGCGGAGGGGTGGCACAAATCTAAAACATTTAGAAAAGATTTTCCTTTTTCCTCACCTCATACATCTCTCCCCACTTGGGAGAGTCTGTATTATCAATGTGTTTGGAGGTGAAGGTCTGAGGGCCCACTCTTAATATAGCGTAGGGGTCAGACAAGCCAGCCATGACCCCTCTGACATAGTTGTCCTTGGCTGCCAGATTCTGTGCCTCCAGCAGGTGGATGCGCACAACACCCTGAGGAAGAAAAACAAGTAGAATACAGTTGTGTTAACTGAGATGCAAACTCATGCAGTTTCAATGTGCAAGAGCTTATTCAAGCTTCACCCTGGGCAAAGGGCAGCGTAGGTGGGCCACATGCAAACCAGGGACCAGTGGTACAACTAGCCGGTTGGGGAGCACCAAGAAAGAGGCAATGGCATCCATGATCATGCTATCTGACATGACACTGCAAAAAAAAGAAAAGTAAACTTCAGTGAAAAAGTGGACAATACTCAAAATATTTCAGATTATGTGTAAAAGAACACTAGTAATAATAATAAAAAAAGTGCAGTTATTACAACAAGACTTACTTCAGTCCAGGAATGTCCAACAAATTAGTCAATCCAGTCCAATTGATGTCGAGTTTCTGGGAAGACATTAGACAGAAAAAACAGAGACAAATCTATCAGGATTGACAGAGAATCAATAGTATGAAAAGTAGATGAGACTATACAGGGACATGTGATCTTCACAGAAATGGGGGTTGATGGTGCAACAAGAAAAGGACAAATAGAGGTGAATGCAGATGAACGTACAGGCCGACGGATGAAAAACATAGTGACTGCACCCACTATGGGCACATCTCCAATCAGAGGCTCCAGAATCACCCGCATCATCCCATGTAGCTAAAGACAGAGAAACAGAATGCTGTGTAGAATGAGTGCAGTTCATAAAGGCAGATGATAACCCCTCTGATTTTTAGAGAACATATGTGGCTTGTTGATACTCAGTAATTGGAATGCATAATACGTGTTAAGCTGGATAAGGAGACACACCTGTATTCCTTTGACTCCAGCTTTGCAGAAGTATCTTTTTACTTCAACATTGATCTCCACATTGCCAACGTAGCTGTGAATATAAGAACAGAAATGTCACCTTAAATAGTGTCTTCCAGAGCTCAAAAACAGAGGTAACAAACACCCAGATTAAAAAGTCACCTGATGTACAGATCTAGCAGAACTTGTCCCTTGTCATTTTCTGTGTGCGCCTTGATTCCAACAACTTTCATAGCCTGATGCAAACAAAAAACGCCTTTCTTATTTGCACAATAAAAACATGGCAATCACTTAAGTCAGTATTTACAGCATCATGGAATAGTTAAGCTCTCAGTGCCATCACCTTATTTCCCATGTCCACCTTGGTAAAGCTGAGAGTCTGGAGGTGGGTGCTTGAGGCTCTGATAGAAGGAGCGATGGTTTCAACCAGAAGCTTTTCAAGGTACTGGCCAACAAAGGGCCATACCTGCTGCAGTACCTGCTCAGGGCACCAAGCAAAGATGCTTTCACATGTAAGAAATATCACATACAATCTACATTCCTGCAGCATTCAGCCTTGGACTGCTACTGAAAGTAAACTTTGGCATTTTAGCAATTCAGTATCAAAACTATCCGTCACATTCCTTGGCTTTCATAAGCAGTAAGAGCTGAATGACAGAGACAGCTGGAGCCAGTTGGACCTTCTCAGCTGTTGGCTTCTTATCCTGGTGCTTAACGCTGCACGACAATGAAATCTGTGCTGTACAAGTAGGAGTGTTGGACTGTATATTAATGAACAGATAGAAACTTGTTTACACTTTAATCTTGTTCTTCCAGGGAAAGAATCTAAAAGCTGAAACAGTGCTTGGTTGTGTGCCTCTGTGATTTGGGAAAAAACCACAGAGTTGGTTATAGTCTGGCATAAGTGGGGAGTGAGTCATCAGCTGCCTGCTTCTGTGGAGGACAAAAGGAATCTGCTGACCACCCCTCCAGTAACTGTTTTCAAATCGATTCTTTGTGTGTTATCTGATGTTCAGATCTCGTGGTTGGTATGAAAAGTGTTATTTTTGTATGTGCATATTATTGTCTTTAGTTTCTATGGGCTGAAGTGCAAAGGGGCTGCAGTTTTATTTAGTTTACAGGGACTGAACTGCTCCTCCCCCTTCCTGCTAGCCTGGCTGGCTGCAATGAAATGGAAATGTTGAGGCGGTCGCCTGGCGCGGGGCCTGCTCCCTGCAGTACGGAAGGCCCACAGGATCGGAGGTGTGGCCTTTTCAGGAAGATGGCTGCAGCAGTGGGGATACCATTTATCAGCCAACACCACCTACTAACCTACCACTCTCTATCAAGTGTCACTCATCACAGCAGCTGGCTGAGCTTTTGAATGTTTGTCGAGCTTAAAATAGATGAAAAGTCATACAATAAAAGATGAAGATAAATAGTAAACGCCTGATAGCTTACCTTATTCAGCCATTCAACTTTCTCAACATCTGGAAAGTTTACCTGGAGGGAAAAAAACACAATGAAGGCACATGCTTCAACCTTGTTTAGTCTGGTATACAAACAACAGGATGAGGAAATTATTCAGAAGATTATCTGGGAATGTCATCAGGTGTGCTGTTGACAGAATCTGGCATAAGGTTTTCCACCTGTTTTTTTTTTTAGAGAAAGCTAATATTTACAAAAGGGAAAGAATGTAGATACAACAAATCTCTGTCCAAAGACCACTTTGACCACATGCCAAATATGAGAATATTTGTGCACTTTTAAGCGCCTTCACTATGTTCATAAACATTTCAATTCATTAGACTGCGCTGAAAGAATATGAACATGCTTGTTGTTGGCTAACAAATAAGCAGCAGAAAACTGCCAGATAAATACTGGAGACTAGTCCAGAAAAGCACTCTTTGCATGGACATGAAAATATGGTGCCTGTTGCCTGGTTGTGCAAGCAATCACGGAAATCACTCTTTAAAAGAACCCACAGGAACCTCATTTGGGTGTGGCCATATTCACTGAGTCAAATCGAGCCCATGTGGGTTTCACCATTGTAATTTCTACTAGGGATACATACATAAATTTGCATGACTGCGGGATTATTTACATACAGCATTTCCCAGGAAAAAAATGAGCAACAATACAGAATTATTATAGGGTTGAAGTGACATTTTGACACTTTTGCAAAGCACTAAAAATCCATGTTCAAGTTTAACACAAACTAGGGAAGTGGAAATGATGAAGAGAGGGGAGTGTTGGACGTCTGAACATCTGATTGCGTGCATTTTGTTAATTGAGAGCCAAACAGCCATTAGTTATAATTTTCAAGGATAGCTTGTGACTGTATGTTCACCATGTGATCTGATAGCCAATAGTTATTGGTTAGTTTACTGTAAACACCAGTACATCCTGCAAGCATATTATGGTTTTAAACACCACTGCCAGGTATTCTATATAGGTAATGTAAGGTTACTTTAGGTCAGTGAGCTGAGGTTGATTTCTTTGGACTATCTTCGGTCTCTTACTGCTGTGTGCTCACTTATCTTACCCACGCAGGAAGGTCTCGCTTGATTTTGGAGACTTTCCTGGATATATAGTCCTCCTCGTTGCCGAGCAGCTGCATCGCTGACTTGAGGCGCTCCTCCTTTGCCTCTCGGGCATGTTTCCATCCCGTGTAGACCATCATGCCGAACACCAGAAGACTGGTGCTGACCCGATAATAACCGGCCAGGTAAACGGGTAGCAAGGCGCTCAGACATTTCCCAAAGGTCCACAGCACTGCGACGGCACTTATCCCTTTGGGTCTGTTGGTCTCCGTTTCCACATCGCTCGGTGCTGGCTCATCTGCGCCGCTCGTGCTCAGACTCTGAATCTTGGCGTCCTGGGGTTCACTCGGTTCTGATTTTTCGCTCTGCATAGTGTTCTCTGGTCACAAATTTTGATGTCACTGAATACAAAATACTCCAATAAAACGGTCGGAACTTACACAACAGTTAAAGTTAACGCCAGCTACTGTTTGAGTAGACACACTGCAGCGCGTGAACTTGGACCGTCGCTTAGTCACACTTCACTCACATCGTAGCTTATTAAATAGTATTAAATCATATTTACTACCGTTTATCTGGCGCAGTTGTACCAAAGAGTCCAGAATAAGTAGCAAGTTCTGTGCCTCACCCTAGTACCGTTAGCTGAATGAAAACACGCCCACTGGAACAAAAAAATGTGCATCTTTGACGTTTTCGCTGCTGCGTCACGCTGCCCACATCTCCGCAATTACTGCGACATAACTGATCAAACGAGCGGGGCGAATTATCTTATTATACCATATTCAATTAAAAAGCTGTATTGTCTGGAGACCCCAGTACTGCATTATAAGTTCAACTTTTCTATTGTATTATAGTTTTTTTTTTTTTTTTAAAGGAAAAAGGTGGCGGTAACGTCCATTTCTGTGACCCATCATACTCTGTACTCAAGACGGTCGATATTTACTGAAGTCATTAATTAAATTAACTGGAAATTTAAAAACATAAGATTAATGACTGATGAGTATAAAATTCCATACACGTTTGCCAAACATTATGAGGCTAATATTAAAATGTGAAGATTCTTCTCCCCTTCCCCCCCTAAGATTTCCAAGAGCACTAAATTGCACAAGCCAGTGTCTTACAAATACCAGAATTAAAAATATGTCTCTTGCAAATATTATGGTATTGCCATATTTAGGGGAACGTTATTACACAAAATAAAAGAAATGCACAAAGAAAAGAGTCACAATACAAAATTTGATGGGTTAAAAAAATGCGTAGTTACTTCAGACAGACCACTCAGGTAAAGATCCCAACTGTTATGAAAAGTATGTGCCAAACATTTCAGTTGTTTAAAGAAGTGGGTGGATATGAGGCTCCTGGAGAAACGGATTATGTTAAAGTTTGCACAACATGACTCCTCCCAAACAACTGAATCAATAGGATGTCATTAGCAACAGCCACTTAAAACCATTTTTGATTGCACATGGCTTAAGCATCTCCACCTATGTCACCTGTAAAACATAAAAGTTGAATATGTCCATAAAAATACAGCTGGATACAAAGAAACAAATAACTCATTGTTTTTTTTTATCTCTTTTTTTTTATGTGCAAAGTACCAAAGTTAATTTACATGAGCGCAACCCACAAAAATATAAACAGAGTGTTTCAAATGTCTTTATGTCCCAGCATGGACAGCACAGCAGTCTGGCAGAAATGGTTTAAACAACATGGTTGGCTTCACATATTTTACAATTGCTGCCATTTTGGGGTAAAAATATCCCTTTGCTACACAAATCTTTGCCGGAAAAGAATGAAGAGGTTGTCACAGAACACGAGGTCCTGACTTGTGGACAGTTAAGCATTTATTCTGCCCTCTGCTGGAGAAATAAAAATGTCTACATCTCACTGCTGTCACTGTTCGGTCATCAGCTGAGTTTTATAACTCATCAGGAGTTGCTCTCTGATAAAAATCCCCATTTAATATATAACAGTGTGGCTCAGGGGAAGTGTACTAGTTCAGTGAGGCAGGGATGTGATCCTCATGCTTTGACTTGCGATGGGGTACGACACCATTGGGGTGGTAGCATGGCTCATGGTGATCCCAGGTAGAGGCTGCGTCATGGACACTGCCACTGGTGCCACAGAGACCGCCACTTGTGCCATAGAAACAGGCGGCGCCATTCCCTGGGCAATAGTCTGTGCGAGGGCAGCTGACAGCGGGGTAATCTCAGGGTTGAGGTGCGGCGGAGGCGCTGTAGGTGGGGCTGCGTTAGTCGGCGGTGCAGCAGGAGCGCCGGTGGGAGCTACCAGGTCTTGCTGAGTGACGGGCCGAGGCTGCAGCCCTGCGCTGCTCAGGGTGGTGTGAGTCTGAGCAATGCTGTGGTTGTAGGAGCTTACTGCACCCACAGGAGGCGCCAGACTCTGCTCGGTGGGCGCAGGAGTGGAGGACAGCGTCATCACCTTGGCTTGGCTTCGGAACTGGGCATTTTGCTCCAACAAAACTTCATTTGTGGCAATAAGATTGGAAACCTGAGGAACACATAAGACACGACTTAGCAAATGAGAAAATAAACAGCATAACCAGATGCTTTAAATCAGGCCGGTAAAGCCTTGAAACCTCTACATAGAATATGTGACGGATGGTGAAAATCTAAAGGAGGAAAACTGCTTTGACACATCTTCGTTCTTTTACTGCCCTTCCTGCTTGACAATGAATCCATCCAATTAAAAAATCCTTGTGTTACATAGGAAAATGAGTTGCTTTGGCAAGATCATCCTGTTTAGGAAGCTACAAATTACCAAAGCTTTACATTTCCTTCAAGATGTCTGGATATAAAACACACGCCCTCAAGATGGAATTCACCTCTCATGTTTCCGTCTCCTAAATGTGACGGTCTTCAGCTCACACTTCAAATGCTAAAATCAGATTTTTGAGTGAACAAAGCCTCCTTTTCATCCAGAAGAACACAAGCTGTTCTACATTTAACTTCTCCATGTTGTTAATGAAGAAAATTGGCTTCAGTACTATTCCTAGGATCACACTCATGTGGGGACTAGAAAGACAGAAGTTACTATCTTCATTATGTTTTATGAAATCACATAAGATTAATTTACATAAAGAAAATAGAAAACAAAATGCATATTTAAGTACATTTTTGTTAAATTTTGCAAGAAAACACTGATAATGTTTAAAAGAAATGAAAAGCTGATCATCTTACAACCAATTATTTTATTTTGGAATAACACGTCAGTAGCATGACTGGCTATAAAGACCTGAGACAGACTTGAGTCTCTCTTAGGAGAAGATGGAAAAGTTCCGCTTCTCAACAACTAATTTGATCATTCCATGGAAACCACAGCATGGGCCCATGACAACATCTGAACATCACAGTTAATTAAGTTTGTCTCTACATTCACAAATTAAAACTAATACCTAAACTATTCAAGGAAAAAAAAAAATGTTTCTACAAAGTCCAGAGATGGTGCTGCTGTATTGCCTGTCAAAGTTGAACTGGAAACTGTTTTACAGGCTGATAAATGCAACTGGATTAAACAAACAAACAAACAAACAAAAATAGACTAAATATCTTTGTCAAAAATGAATGTCATATCAAATAATTTGTACACGGACTAAACATTATTTCTGTTTTTCACCAGAGTAGGTTTTGGAAACGGGGAAGCATGCTGTTAAAATATTCCTAATCAAGATCACTGTAAACAAAGAGAGAAAAAGTTCACTCTTTCAACTCTAAGGTTTTATGTATTGAGGCAGAATAATACTAAAGTTTATAATGAGGAAAGACAACCTCAGACCAACAAATTTGCTGTAATATATCACGACTCTTTATCTAACCAAAACTGAGCCGAAATGCAAAAGTAGTAGTGAAAAATAAGTTCACTCCATGATGCAAAATGTTAATCATCAGCCTGTAACTTCAGTGTGGAGGCATTTTGGTTTGCTATTTTTGATATTTCTTCAGTTCACTGAAATTTGTGGCCATTTGTTTCTGCTCAGCTGTCTTAGGGTCCTGGTACTGATTTATTGAAGGGGTTGAGGTCCAGACTTTTAAAAAAATCACTACAACACATTGACCCTTTCCGTCTTCAGCTATTATGCTTTAGATTTGCGGCTTTGCTTTGGATCCTTGTCCTGTGGTATGATCCAAAATTCAGCTAAGCTGTCAGAAAAATGACCTCACATTTACTTGAGCATATTTTGGTATGTAGAGGATTTCATGGTCAATGACTGTCAAGTGTCCAGCTCCTACAGCTGTAAAACAAGACCAAATCATCCACACCTGAGAAGCTTGACAGTTGGTGTGAGATATTTGTACCGGCATTTGATTGTTGGCATATGTGATGTTGTGTATCTCCATTTAATCTGGTCTGTCTAAAAAAAGACATTGTTCCGGATGTTTTATGGTCTGTTCAGATGTGACTTTACAAACCTAAGCTCTGCTGCCATCTGCTTTCTGGAGAGAAAAAACTTTTTCTTGGCAAGCTTTCATAACATATCATACCAATGCATACTGTATTTTCCAGATTATACAGTAAGTCACAATTTTTTTTTTCTATAGTTTGCTGGCTTGCGCGACCTATATTCCAGTGCAACTTACATATTAAAATATATACAATTTGATAATAGACTCGAAGCTCTTTCTGTTTGGCCTTTATCCCAAAAGACACAACTATACAAACAGTGAATGGACACTTTTAGATCTTGGCCTGCTAAATGCTGGTGTATTTCTCTTTCCTGGAAGAAATCAAATCTACAAACACTGGACAAATGGATACAGCAAATGTCATCGACTCTTCCGCTGGAAAAAAATCACATATGTGTTGAGGGGCAAAGTGGACAGATTTGAAGCAATCTGGAAGCCTTTTATTTCAATTATTTAAAACGCTGGGACAAAACAGATTTAGAGGTACTCAATGTTAATCTTCGAGGCACTTGTTTGTTTTTTTTTATCTTTGGTTAAATCATGGGCTTTTGTTTGTTAATTTTGATTATGGTGCATAGATTCTTTAAAAAAAAAAATGAGGTGAAAATCCTGCTTTGCACTTTTTTTTTCTTTAAAAACAGAAAAAGAATATGTGGGAAAAAAAAAAATACAATTTAATATTCTTTAAAGTCTGAATTCATATTGACTGACATGAGCCAAGGAGTAAATATTACCGTCCAATGTCAAAAAAGGGCGCTCTAAGCTTGTGACAACTATATTTTGGGCAAAAATGCCAAAATAGCTTCATCTCAGAGAGGAGTTTATTTTGGACATCTGTCTGTACTGCCTGTACAATGGAACAAATCCTCAAAAACCATGTTTATCCTTCTTAGTTATGATGTTTCTGATCATTCACAGGCATTAACTTTGGAATTGGACTGATTGGGTCATTTTTAGCAGTAACAAGTAGGATATGAAAAATCCAAAAATCCCCCTATTTTAAATAAATAAATACGACTTATATATGGTTTTTCCCTGTTCATGATGCATTTCTTGACTGATGTGACTTATACTCATGAGCGACTTGTAGTCCGGAAAATACGGTACCAATGAAAAAACCTCGGTGTGACATTTGACAGCAAACTCTGTTTTGATAAACAGATTAGTTCATGAACAAACTTTTTCCAGCTCCGTCTTTTAGTAAAAATGAAGCCTTTTTTAAGTCTGCAGGACCTGGAGAAAGCAGTCCATGCTTTCATCAGCTGTAGACTAGACTACTGCCATGCCTTGTACGCCGGTCTCAGCCAGTTGTCCATATCCCACCTTCACCTCGTACACAACGCTGTTGCTCGATCTTTAACAGGCCTAAAAAGGCCTCATCCCTCCACTGGCTCCCAGTTCGTTTTAAAATAGATTCTAAACTTCTCTTGTTTGTTTTTAATGCCATTAATGGTCTGGCCCCTTCTTACGTGTCAGAGATTTTAGTTACCCCTGATCATGGTAGGACCCTGCGTTCCTCGGGTCAGCTTCAGCTGGAAGTCCCGAGGTCTAGATATAAGCAGTGGGGGGTGTTGCTCTTTTGCTGTGGCTGCCCCTAGACTGTGGAACAAGTTGCCCCCTGGCACTCGTACCACTACTGATCTCTGTATTTTTAAATCTAAATTGAAAACCTACTTTCTTAGACTAGCCTTTAACTCCAACTAGGGAAGTCTTATATTTTTCTTACTTCAACTTTGTATTTTAGGATTTTTATTATTTACTAGGGATGTTATGCTTGAGCCCGTCTGCTCGACTCCGCCTCGATCTTATGAACCGGAAGTCTCGCTACCGCTGTTTTGGTGGAAGTGTCAGCATGCCGAAAGCCACGTGACCACACAAACCGAGGCCTCGTTACGTCATCCGCGACTGTCGAGCCGAAATCTTGAAGTAACTGGGTTTTTTAATCTGTCAGTGCTTAATACAGGTTCCAATCACTTGGGAATTTATTGAAAAATAGTTAATTTATCACAGAGGATAATTCCAAGATATTAACCACAAAGGAAACACTAACTGAAGGTTGGCAACGTATCTTTTATTTTATACCGTGTCAGATACAAAACAGCTCCAGACAGCGCTTCCCTCAGCTGCAGTGCACATCCACGGCCAGCAGATGTAGCTCATGCACACAGTCTCAAATGTCTCGAGATTTCGTGTCGATCCCTTGGCAGCTGTGTCAAAATGTCTCAGTGTCTCATGAAGCTTCGTTTTCACCATCCCTATTATTTACTGTCATTCCTCATTTCCCCATAGCACTTCTAGGCTTTTCATACTTTGCAGCACAGTAGCACTTTCCACTGTTGTTTAATGTCTCGTTTTAACTGTGTGCTTTTATGTAATTATTTTATTTATCCAGTTGCTTTTTTACTGTTCTGTTGTTAAAGCACTTTGAGTACCTTTTGACATTGTAACGGGCTATACAAATAAATCTGATTTGATTAAATGCAGGCTTCTTATAACTGTACAGTCAAGAACTCTAATATTTAAAATGCTAAATGAGGCCTGAAGAGGCTGAGATTTAGAGATGTTGATTACATTTTTCACACTCTCATTTTCACTTTTACACTGTGTCCTAGATTTTGCTCTATAAATGATGGTTATGGTGTGATATTTCATGCGTTAATGGTGAAGAGAAATATAATGACGTGTCTTAACAAAATAAAATGTTGGGGACAGTCAGGTGAAGCTTATATCGTAAACTGTGAGGAAACGATTATTAATCAATGTTCTAACCTGCTTCTTCAGCTCCTCCACTCTCTTCCTCAGCAGAGAATTTTCTTCCTCCAGGAATCTGTACTCCAGAGGACGAGGTGGGAGGGTGGCTTGGACTCCCAACTCGTAGTGCCCCCCTCCACTCCCATCTGTCAGACGCAGCCCCTCCAGCCGCCGCCTCTTCAGCTGTAAGGCAGTGTGGTCCATAGAGGCCTCCAATGATCCTGCATCAAACAACCCACTCTCAAGAAGGGGGTCATAGACTGAGCATGTGCTCCTCTCGTACCGCCGCGGTCCTGAAGAACCGATGGACAGACAAGCACCCATCCCAGCCCCACTTACTCCTCCAACCCCCGAGATACCTGGATCTCTGCAGCCACCCAGACTGGGGCAACCTGTCCCCATCATATTGCCTCCACCTCCACCTCCAATAAGTCCTTGCATTCCTCCACATGCACCCCCTCCCCCACCTATCCCTCCCCCAGTATTCACCACTCCACTGGCACCCTGCCCCATGACACCACCCACTCCAGCCCTGGAAGGTTCATATTCATAGTCTTTTTTGACATGGCGGAATTTACATTTATTGCCTCGCTGGCACTCTCCCTTGAGGAAGTCTCTGCAGATAGGAACCTCCCCCCGGCTATGGGGGAGATCCATTGGGGACAGGCCGAGTCGTGCTGCAACTTTCCCTCTTAATCTGAGGGGTAATTCCCCTGTTTTCTTGTAATAGTCCTCATCCTCTTTAGATCCATGGACGAAGCGGCAGTTCGAGCGCATGCACTCTTTATTCTGATGGTCGTGACAAAAGATGAACTCATTCTTTTGCACCCCCAAGTCTGGCACCTCATTAAAGTCCGGATGTCTAAATCGGCAGCGCTTGCCTCTCTTGCAGACATTGCGTATGAAGTCCCTGCAGACCCCATCCAACGCCAAACCCGCACCTTGCCCCCCACTGTTCCCGCAACCGTTGCTGTTTCCGAGTGCTCCTCCTCCACCCATGCCCCCTGAGCCTGAGACGTTACCACCGACACTTCCCCCTGAACTTCCTCTGCCGTCTGCTGAGCCCCCTGCCAAACCAGACCCCGGTCCTCCTTCGTCACCCAGACTGCCACCACTACCACCACCACCTGACAGGTAGGAGCTGTCCCGGTCAGGCATGGCGCTTGGCCCAGCTCATGGAGAAAATAGGACTCATGTGTGTGTAGGGATGGTGGACGTGACCTGGCAAACGTGCAGGTGAGGAAGTCATGCCTTATCAGTCCTTGGAATAATGTACACTGATGTGCACGGATCTGCAACACAAATACAAAAAGAGAATTTGAGTTAACAACTTTAGAAGCCATGGAAAAAATGAAGAGACCACCCTTGTCATTAAAAATAATGGTTATGCAATCGAGTACCAAGTGTGGTGTGAATCATGTGATGAAAAGAGACGGAAAAGAAAATATAGAATGCCTAAAAGCACCGTTTTTGGCAGTACAGTACCATAGCTTTTGATGTAAGAACTTAATAACCAAAATCACTTATAAAGAAAAGCATGGAAAATGGCTAAATAACAGTTCTTAAATAAAACTCAAATAAGCTATTTTTTTTATCATTACATTTGTCCAGACAAATGTACTTTTAGTAGTACCAGGCATTAAAATGACCAAGACATATGAGAAAACAAGGGCGGTCTCTTAATTTTTTCCATGACTGTATATATACAAATAAAATGATGCCAGGAGAAAAGATATAACGTTCATAAGGCTAGAGTTGAAACACAAGTGACAAAACCTTTTAATTAAATAGTACCAGTCGTGCTGTCAACAGTTGAGGATGAGCAGCAGCTGATAGTTTGATTAAAAAAAAAAAAAAAAAAAAAAAAAAAAAAAAAAAACTGAACAACTGGACCGAATTCAATGTAACAGTCAGCCAACTACACACTCATTTTGTTGAGTTGTATCCCCGAACAGTAAGTAAGATGATGCGACGACCTCGCTGAGATCGCTGCTTAGCTAGCTAGTCGCTAACAAACATTGTCTGGCTACATCGCTGGATGTTTTCGTGATCTTACCAGATCAAGAAAGCAGCCGTGGGCTCATATTCAGAAATGTCTTTAATCTGCTTCCCTGAAACGTCTACAAATGGTTCTTCTGACAACTGCCTGGCTCGTGTTATTTTTGGCAACACCTCAAGGCCCCGGTGTTGTTTACCACCTTTCTTTGCTGCATCGTTGAGTACCAAAGAAGAAGAATGAATACTACATTCTTACTCTGTTGTTTCCCCCCTGATAGTTGTTTTTCCGCCATCTAGTGGTGGAATAATAAACTGCTGTGTGTTCGCCTTAAACCAGGAAATAATCACCAAACAGTATAAAGAAGCATTTCTAGAATTTATTATCCATCTGTGATTAAGTTACCTGAACTTTTTTTTTTTTTAATTTTCATCTCATGTAATGTTCAACAGTGGGCTGAAACGGACGTGAAAGCTTCCTGCTGACGTGTAGATTAGATAGCTTTGTGTGAATATGAAAATAAGCTGTCAAACCGCAAGGTAGCAGCTGCTAGCTTTTAGACAAACTTTTCCTTATCCTGTGCTGAGACGTTCAACATGTCCGCAAAAGTCGCGATCCACTGGATGCAAGCCTCCGTGGTCCTCTTTCTCTGCCTAGCTGACACCCAGCCTGCTGCAGCCTCGGAGGCTGTCAGAAATTATTATGACACCCTCAATGTTGGGCGAACAGCAACAGACACCCAGATTAAAAAGTCTTTTCGCCGACTGGCTGTGAGGTACCATCCTGATAAAAACAAGAGCGCCGATGCAGAGACGACATTCAGGGAGATTGCTGAAGGTAAAAAAAGATACTCGAAATACCTCCGTTTATAAGTTTTGTCAGACTTTTAATTGTCAGAAAGGTTTTAATCAAGCTATACTTTTGTCTTGAACTCATCAGTTCATGTTAAAGTCTCTTAAGAAAAAATACGACTTTGGTCAGTGGCTTGATCGACAAAGAATTCAAAACAATCTGAAGTGCTGGTTAGTGTATCACAACTGTTGGTCTAATGCTTTCATTTTTCGTTGCAAAATTTGTAAAAAAAAAAAAAAAAAAAAAAAAAAAAAAAGAAGAAGAAGAAGAAGAAGAAAAAAGTTTTTGATCATTAGTCAAGTCCAGTAATAATAGAATGGACTAGATGCTTTTATAAAGCATCATTCATGCACATTGGGAGCCGATTTGTGTTTGGGGTATAAGAGCAACCATCCATAAGGTGACAGGCGCATCAAGTGGCTTCCAGCATTGGCTTAGCCACAACACATATTACTAGGGAGAAGTTTGCCCAATTTAAAGGACAGATTGTGAGAACTACTCTGACAGAGTCATACTGTACCTTCTATCATGTTTGTACAGATACTCAGCAACAGTACAAAAACACAAGATACAAATTCAAGGACAGAGTACAGACAAATCTCCATTCTGCTTCCACTCTCAGAGCTAAATGCACTTCTTATTAAGCTAAATGAGTAAAATGCCAAGTCTGATCTAATCTGACCTTGTTGCAACCTGCCCATTATGTCATTATTACCACTTGAGTAAACTTTTATTGAAGTTAAAAACTATTTCTCCTCCCCAGCCTACTCAGTGCTCTCTGACAAGGAGAAAAGGAGGTTGTATGATTATATGGGCCATGAAGCTTTCCTACAAAGAGAGGCCTCTGTCGACCATGAGGATGAGGATGAAACAAGCTTCCACTTCAGCTTCTCAGACTTCTTCCAGGACTTTGATGATGATTTCTTTGTGGAAGAGCCATACTTCCACTGGAGCGTTTTTCAGGAAGAGGATGATTTTAACGGTTTCGAGGGGCCTAACTTCAGCTTTAGTTTTGGATATGACAATGAAAATGAGGAGGAGCCCTACTATTAAATATTCAGAATGATTTTCTTGCACTGTATTTACTTTTATTGACAATAAAGCCTATTTATCAAGTTATATCTAATGTTCAACTTGTATAATTTTACTTACAGCTGGAAAAAGCTTGGTGTTCTGCCTCTTTTATGAGATATCTTGTAAATTCAGTTGCTGTGAGGTTAAGCCTGACAAATAGATAACTGAGTGGACCGTTACGGCACTTTTCCTGTGTGGGCGTGTCAGAGGTCCAGAGTTACTGACTAACACACCATTTACTCTTCTGTTTCCCTACGCCAGCACTTTAGATTTGGTTTGGTTTTACTCCATGTCTCTCAGGACCATTTTGCACTTTGACCCAGAGAGGATATCCTGTGCTTTCTCAGCAGTTGGAGCTTGAGCGCACTGAAGCCAACAGACAAAAGAGCTTCATAGTTTTGTGTTTTTTAATTGCGATAAAAGATTCCAGCGTTTTAAAAAGCAGAGACAAGACAGACGTGAAAGATCAACTTGAAAGCTTAACGATGATGGTAAGTTCGCCTGAAAAAGCAGTTGTTCTTGAAAACCTGTGCATGTCATGTGACAGCAGACATCCATAACTGCAGTGAGGGTTTAATGCAGTTCCTGCCTCTTCACATTTAATTCACATATGTATGTGACTTTAACCTTGACTGTAATTGTTCAGATTGACTGTCACGTTTTTCATTGCAGGAAGAAGTAAAAGATGCATCTTCTGTTCTGAGTGTTCACTGTCATAACATCAAGATTGCAGAAGTTCTGCAAGATGGGGACACACTTACCTTCATAATTGTATCTCAAAAGGTGTGAAAATGATTAATTTACTCTGCACATTAATTTTAATTAATGCAGTATGCACCGATTGAGTTATATTACAAAAAGTGACATCTTGGTGACCTGCTGTCTCTCCTGTCTCCTCGAGCTTTCTGGGACAGGGGAGTACCATGTGGACCGGACCTATGATGACTTTGAATGGCTGCAGCAGCACTTGTTTTCTCAGGAAGATGTTCCTGGCATTCAGGGAGTCATAGTAAGAGCTTTATGTTTTTCCTATGCTTATTCCACATTTCTCTAACAGACAAAGCTTGTGCAGGGTGTTCTGACACTAACAGGTTCAGGAGATTAATGATTGATAGAAAACAAAATAAATTGTTGGTTTCTTTAGTGATTTCTTTTTGGATTTACGCATACAGTGCTGTCTTTACCTAACTGCTTGCTGTAATGTTCAGCTGCACCAGTGGTACTGTTTTATATATGATAACGTGATACAACACTATGTGTTTGTTACTGATAAATCTGAATATATTTTCAAAGACTGTCAATTAGAAACCGTTCTCCATGTACCCAGGGGATGTGGTCAGAGGGTCAGTTGTTTCTACTATTGAGAACTGCAGCTTCTACTGACCTTCAAAATTAATTCAGTAAATAAAATAACAGGAATGTACCAAGTGACGCATAAAAATAGTGCATGCCTTTGCATATACACAACTCATAAAAAGATATAGGTTTTTGTATAATGTCTGACTGTACCTAAAATGTAATATAACTTTTATACTGTAGGTGAACTCAATTTGACTTTGTCTAATTGTTTGAATGAAGATGTAGAAATTTCAATGTGTACCTTTCTCCAGTGTGTAGAAAAAAATAGAAAAATATTTAACGGTGACCCTTAAGTATCAAACCAAACTGAACCGTGCATATTTTTGTATTGTTGCACCCGCAATGTAAATACACTGCCTGGCCAAAAAAAAAAGTCACCACCTGGATTTAACTAAGCAAATAGGTACGAGCCTCCTATTGGATAATTACTGCATGGGCGATTATCTTTCAGCTGGCAACAAGTTATTTAACCCCAACTGGTGCAATGAGTTGCTTCACATCAATCATGTGGAAAGACACATCCGTGGTCTTGGAAAAGATGTTAGTCTGTCTGAGAAGGGTCAAATCATTGGCATCAAGAGGTGAAAACATCTAAGGAGATGCAGAAACTACTAAAAGTGGAAGGATAATGGACCATCGTCTTCCAGGAAGAAATGTGGCCTAGTGCTACTGTATGAGCCTGTGGGGGCAGTGTGATGATCTGGGGTTGCTGCAGTTGCTCAGGTCCAGGTTCAGCAACAGTATGAGCTCAGATAATGAGGTCAGCTGATACCTGAGTACACTGAATGACCAGGTTATTCCATCAATGGATGTTTCTTTCCTGATGGCACGGCCATATTCCAAGATGACCGTGCCAGAATTTATCGGGCTCAGATTGTGAAAGATGGTTCAGGGATCATCAGACATCATTTTCACACATGGATTGGCCACCAGAGTCCAGACCGGAACCCCATTGAGAATCTTTGGGATGTGCTGTGGTCAGACTCTACAATCATCATCAAGATCTTGGTGAAAAATTGATGCAACAGGATGCAAATAAATCTGGTGACATTGCAGAAGCTTCTGGAAACACAGCGAATGATGCTGCAATCAAAGCTAAAGGCGGTCCAACAAAATGTTAAATGTTTGACCTTTTTTTTTTGTTGGCGACTTTTTTTTGGCCAGGCAGTGTATATTTGCATTGCAACAATACAAAAATTTGGTTCAATACTTTTGTGTCATGGTTCGATATTTTTTCGATACAATTTTTTTTCATACATATTCATGCCTTTTTGTAATTCAATGTCCTTTTATCCACAACGGCTTACCATCAGTCAGACTTAACATGAAAGCCAAAGTACTTCCAGATGCCATGCCTGAATGTAATCAAACATAGATCCACTGAGTTTTCAAGAGCTCATTGTCAGAGCACAAGTTGATGACATAAATTACAAAATCTGTATTGTTGGATATTCAATACACAGTGTTCATGGTTCGGTTTGATACGAATATGTACTATCTGTATCATATATATATATATATATATATACAGTATGTGTGTGTATATATATATTAAATATATAAACTGTATATATATATATATATACATATATATGCATATATGGAGTTTGCATGTATGTGTGGATTCTCTGAATGTGCTCTGGCTTCCCTCCCACCATCCAAAGACATGCATGATTGGTTAATTGGTCACTCTAAATTCTCCCTATGAATGAATATGTGCATGAATGGTTGTTTGTCTGTGCAAGCCCTGCAATAGACTTGCAACCTGTCCAGGCACCAGGGTGTACCACTTGCCTGATAATTGCTGGGATAGGCTCCAGCAAGCCCCGCAACCCTGAATTGGATAAAACGGTACAGAAAATGAATGAATGAAAAATTAATGAATATATATGGTAAATGAATTTTGGTTTGCATATTCATCTTTTCACACAATTTTTTCAGTCTATTTTGTGCAGTCTTTTTATTTTATTTTATTTTGTTCTACCTTTTAAAAAATATCTAAATGAATGAAAATGTATTATTTATCGTGCACGTATTCGGTCCAATTTGCATTCTTAAAAGATTTTCTTTTGCTCCAGTGGCCTTTGTATGACAGCAGCTTAACAGGAAAGGGCGTTAGATAGAACGGGTAATGACGTGCAGCAATGTGCCCCTGGCTGGGACGCAAACCTGACCTGTTCTGAGAAGCTGTAGCCTCTGTACATAGTGTGGCTGCTCAACAGGTTGAGTTACATGCCACCTTCTTGTTTACCGTTTTTATCTCACATCTCAACCTTCCAATTAAAGAAAAAGTAATAGAATAACTATAGACTGACTATAAATAATTGTGTCCAAGAAAATGAAATTGTCTTCCCTGATTTTCCAGTTTCCTCCCCTTCCAGCCAGGCCTCAGGTGAATGCATCTGCCAAGGTGATGAAACAGCTTGGTGAGTGCACTCTGAGACTGCTGCATCACAAAAGCGGAATCATTGTGATCTATTAAAATGAATGTATCAAAGTTAAGAGCCAAATATATATTCCATGTGCCGTGTGTTTCAAAAATCTAAATGTCGATGCTTTCCCTGCAGGTTTCCTTGGCTTAGGAGAGTGGCAGCCATACTGCAGAGGGGCTGGAAACCTTCCTCCGGCAGGTTGCTGCGCACAGCATACTCAGCAAAAATAAAGCCATGGAGGTCTTCCTGACTAGCACAGATGTAAGTGGACACAAACAGATTTTCACCCCCTTTTTTTCCCAAACTTTATTTTTAGATTTACCTCCAGGAGAGAAATTTATCGTACAACAGTGGTTACAGTGTTGCCTAAAATATATGTTTTTCTGTCTGTTCTCCAATACACAAGAGATTGAATTAGCATAAACAATTGTGTTTATCAGCCTCCAGGCAGACAGAAAATAAAGAAAAACATTTTCAACCGTCTGAGTCAAGCTGTGGAAGGAATGAGAAAAGAAGGCCATAAGGTATGCAGCTGCAGCTCACACAGATAGAAGTTAGATGTTCGACTGATGAAGTTAGAGAGTGTGGATTTTTAAAGCTGTAATGACTCTGCCTGCAGGATGTTGATGAGTTCTTCCAAACTGAACGTGATCATAACCTCGTTCTGACCGGCTGCACCAAGACCGCAGCTGAGGTGAGTCGGCAACCTGCCATCCTTATTTCACACGCACAATCTCTCACGGTGTGAGTTTAAAACGCTGCTTTTGTTGCAGAAATTCCTGGATGTGGTGCTGACAGAGCAAAGTAAGAAATGTGTTGCTTTCACAAAGTTTCCTTTGTGTGGTTAAAAGGCGTCCGGGTGTTAATCAGGATTTGTATGTTCTGAAGCAGCGGGTGCCGTCTTCAGGAGGATATCTGGTGTATATTGTAAGTGTTTGTGGATTTTACATCTACAAGTCTGATGTTCCCATGTGTTCTGTTTACCTGCAGAAATTGCAGTGGCCTGTGGGCACTTCTCAGCTGCTCTGCATCTCTGTGTAGAACAGGGAGAGGATCCTGAAAAACAAGCTTTCACAAGGTGAGAGTACAACGGAAGAAAAACCTGGAGAGTTCTTTTGAAAATATGAATCCGAAAACCTCTACATTTTGAAATAGCAGACCTGTTGTTGTAGTTTTGAAAGAGAAATACAGTAGCTCCTGTTTTTGCCTTACTCTAAATATATATATAAATATAAATATATAGCCTGACGTCACAGCCAGGAAACCGGAAACAGGACAGTTTATTACAGGTTAATAAACTGAAAAAGAAACAGATAACAGACTTAACTTTCTTTCTGCAGGGTTTGTGTGAAATTATCAGAGGTCTTCGATTCTTTGAAGGTAACTTGTTCCTTTTCAACAGAAACATATTCAGAAGGAAATCATGCTTTGCTAAATCATATATTTGTGTGTGAGCAGAAAAGCATGATGAGTGTCGCTGTGAATGACATGGGCACTCTTGGACTTGGCCTGGACCTGGAGTCTCGCTACCAGGATGCAGAAAAAGTGCGTGCTCTAGTTCAAAACTCATTTTCCTTTATCAGTCTCAGTGGTGGGAAACCTTGACCCTCGTCCTGCAGGTTTTCCATGTGTCCTGCTTCTACACACCCGATTCAAATAAATGAGCCACTGTGCAGAAATGAATAGGCTGTTGGATCCATTTGACTTGAATCAGGCGTGCTGGAGTGGGGACACATCGAAAACCTCCAGGACTGTGGCCCTCGAGGACCAGGCTTCCTCACTACTGGTAGAGCAATCAAACATCAAACTGAGACCTGTGACCAGTGTTCATGTTTGGAGTCTAATTGTTGTGTCCAATGAAGGAGATGCTTTTCAGGAGAACCTGTAAACTGGTGGAGTTGGAAAATGCCAGGAAAAATGCAGAGAAGGCCAAACCTGTAAAGAAGACTGCTGTAAGTAACTGCAGCAAGCAGAAAAAAAAACAACCACAGAAAAAAATTCAGTAACCACCCTTGTCAAAAGTTTTAAGTTTTGTTTAGTTTTTATTTATGTATATAAGACACAGTTGAACATTTGTGAAACATGCTTAAATGAATAACATAAAATTGCTTTCATTTTTGGCTGAGAGAGAAAAAAATGGAAACAATAGAAGAGTCTTGTAAATTACATTTGTAAAGCGAGTGCTTGTACAAATGTTGATATGCAAATGAGTCTTTAGTTTAAGGAGAGTTTTTGCATACTTGCACGTGCTGTTGCACACGGCTGGTTGACAAAAGCGTAAACACGAGAGAACTGTCAGTGAAAAGACTCATTCAAGAGGTCATTCAACCCCGAAGGGTGTGAGAGATATTTGATCAATCAATACATTTTTATTTTGCACTTTTCATAGTTTGTGCAGCTCAAAGTGCTATAAAAAACAAAAAAACAAAAAATTTCATCATGTCAATAAGTCAGCCCAAACCCACCCAGTGACGCAGTAAGGAGGGGCTCTCCAGGAATAACCAGAAACCTACGGATGATTTTACACAAATAAAAACATCCAAACCAAACAATAAAAATAAAAATAAGTACAAGGTATAAGTAAAGTAAATAAACAAATTAACAGAATTAGTAAAATAAAATATCTAAAACATAGGTAAAGTTTATAGTTGGAGGGAGAATGAAGGACTAAAAAAGAAAAAAAAAACAACCAACCATCACTAACACTTAAACAGACAAAAAATGGTAAACTAGGATGCACACAGGCTGAGGAAGACTACGGTGATCGAGCCTGAAAGTGCCTGAAAAATAAGGTTTTACAGACATTGATGATATTGGGGTTGCATAGCAGGTAAAAATTTACAGAAAATGCACAAGACTACACTGGAATTCTGGAGAGTTTTTTACACAGTAGTGTGCCATATATATTAATTTGGTTTACTATATAAAACAACTGAAGGAAAAAAAGTGTTGATTATATTATTTTCCCCTGGAGTTGAGAGCAGATGCACATGCTGCTACCAGCAGGTGTCAGCAAAACTCAATTTATGTAGCGCAATCATGGAGCACAAAGAGAAACATAATATGAGGACAACAGATGCGAGTAGAATCTCAACAATCCCTCTGATGAAGTGCACAAACATGATGAAATACTCTCCACATTCCTCAGATGGAAGAGACGAAGAAAGCAGCAGAAACTGAGTTTGAGCAGATTTGTGAAGTTGCAAAAAAAGAGGTAAAACTTTCAATTTACTTGTGGATTTCCCAATCCAGTGTTGACTTCAACTGTTTGTTGGCATGCATGTATTGTATGTTAACAGTAAGACAATGTGTTCCTCGCAGATCGTCCAGTTGGGGCAAGTACGTGTGGAAATGCTGCAGCGGGCTCTGGTTCAGTGGTGTGAAAAGCAACTTCTTACGGCCAAAGAAAGTGCTGACGTGTTCAGCCAGCACCTGCAAGCCTTTAAAGGGATGGCCTAGTGACCTCAATTACATGTGGTGTGAATAAAGAAATTAAACAAAAACGAAAGACTTTACTGATAATCAGACACATTTTAAGCTGAACTTCAGCTATTACTGGCCTAACTTTTAGCCTCATCTTAACCAAATCGTACTTTTTTTCTTCTTAAGAAAGCACCCTCAGAGGTATGCTCCAGACGTTTCTCTATTACACTCCTTCCAATAAAACCCAAGTAGAAATGATTGCTTTTCGATCCTTGCTGTGGGCTTTGGAAGCCCTATGTGTTTATGATCGTATGTGTTTTATACTGCACTGCTACAATACAATATGCTGAGATTGTATTGTGCTGCTCTCTTGCTACTACATCCGCTGGGGTCACACAAAATAAAGAGTGATGAATTGATTCCCAAAGTACCTGCTTGCCTTTGTGTGTGTTTCTCCCCCCTGGATCATTAATCAGTTGCTTTGACTTTTCCCGCAAGGGCATGGCAGCAAGGACATTCTCTCCTGGCTTTTTGTTTGGCTTCTGAAACTATTCCTCCATGGTGAATATCTGTAAACGACCTCCTCCCACTATTGTTTTAGTTCCCTCATAACTGTATGTAAACTTTAAGGTCTGGTGTGGACCTAAGACAGGCTTGGCTACAATTTCTGCACATAACCTCAATGTCCTCTTCCCCGTCTGCATCTTCACTAGACTGTAAGTTCATATTTCAGATCTGCTGTGCTTCTCCACATCTCTTCTGTGATCTATGGTGGGAGAGTAAATGGGAGACATTCTCATTTGAGGGAATGCATCAGTGAAAGATGGATGATTGGTTTCATAAGTAGAGAGAGGAGAGACCCCTCCAGATGTTGAATGAATGAGGGAAGTTGGAACTGTCCTCCTGTTAAATGAAAATAACTAACACTTGGTATTTAATGGCTCATATTTCCAAATCACAAAGGGGTGTTGTAATATATATAAGGTGAAGCGCAAGACTCAGGTTTTAACAGTAACAAACTTATTTTATTTAGGATCGGTAAGAATGCTTACCGTAATAATTTAAAGTTTACATACCCTCCTATTAAATACAGAGAAAAGTCAGCTGCCAGTGAAACAGATTGAAATTGACAAAAGTGATGATAAATAAAATTTTCACGATGTTTATAAAATAAAATTTTATGAACGATCATGACTGTTGGCAGGTACAGTAATTTGGCCCACTGTTCATGAGCAAGGTGCTTTAATTTGGAACAGTTTTGTGTAGTTTTTTTTTAATTATTATTTTTCAAACAAGAATTCAAAATCAATATCTTCTTTTACTAAATTAAAATTTATTAAATTTTTATTCATTATCACTTTTTCCGTTTCTTGTTATTTATATACTATCTATCTATCTATCTATCTATCTATCTATCTATCTATCTATCTATCTATCTATCTATCTATCTATCTAATCTATCTATCTATCTATCTATCTATCTATCTATCTATCTATCTATCAACACACTGTCTATATCTATCTATCTATCTATCTATCTATCTATCTATCTATCTATCTATCTATCTATCTATCTATCTATCTATCTATCTATCTATCAACACACTGTCTATATCTATCTATCTATCTATCTATCTATCTATCTATCTATCTATCTATCTATCTATCTATCTATCTATCTATCTATCTATCTATCTATCTATCTAATAGATAGATAGATAGATAGTATCTATCTATCTATCTATCTATCTATCTATCTATCTATCTATCTATCTATCTATCTATCTATCTATCTATCTATCTATCTATCTATCTATCTATCTATCAACACACTGTCTATATCTATCTATCTATCTATCTATCTATCTATCTATCTATCTATCTATCTATCTATCTATCTATCTATCTATCTATCGATCGATCGATCGATCGATCGATCGATCGATCGATCGATCGATCGATCGATCTATCAACACACTGTCTATATCTATCTATCTATCTATCTATCTATCTATCTATCTATCTATCTATCTATCTATCTATCTATCTATCTATCTATCTATCTATCTATCTATCTATCTATCTATCTATCTATCAACACACTGTTTATATCTATCTATCTATCTATCTATCTATCTATCTATCTATCTATCTATCTATCTAGATAGATAGATAGATACTGTAGATAGATACGTAGATGTGTGTGCGTGTGTGTGTGTGTGTGCACTGTAGATATACTGTATAGATATACTGTATATAGATATAGAGAGTTGGGAAGATGCTAATTGCAGCTGTGATATTGTGGTGGTGCTAGCTATGTATACCATGGAGATTTTCCTCTGCTTGGCAGAAATGTGCCAGTCCATGGATATTTGAGGTTGATATTCTTTTTTGTAAATTATTAAACAGGCCACTGGAGTTTGAGATATAGTTAGCCTGAATTAAGCTGAGTACAACTCAAGCTGGGCTGAAGATATGTATCTTTAACACATTACAAGGAAGCACAAGCGACTATGAGCTGTTCCTCAGTATTTTATGAGATCACTCTCATCAAAGTGCACCCTAATTAAATCCAGAAATTTAATTAGTGGGGATTCAGGCTTCTTCTTTATGGTTTATTAGTTGTAATGAGTCACAGTTCAAATTAAATGTAAGCAGTTTTCTATGTTTATAATGATCTTTTGGTATTACCTTCGCTTTTTCATATAAACATTCAAGTTGCACTTAGGTGACACCTATGTAATTTTCCACAAGTCATCTGTTGCAGCATCATTTTTTGTGTCAATACTACTGCTTATTTTATCTCTCCTGCTTGTAGCTGCATTATTGCAGATGAATTTCACATCTCTGCTGCTTTCATCTGTTTGCTGCAGCAGCTTACTGGTGTATGTGGTGAGTGCACTCTTACAAAGTGAGAACTCCTCTAAACTGCTGAGAGAATGACCCAGATCAACGACCAGGACTCAAAGTAACATGCTGTGTGCTTGTGTGTGTTTGTGTGTGTGCGTCCTATTTCACACACACACACACACACCCAAACACACACACTGTTTCCTACAGGTTGAGCGTTTTTATTATAACTTAAATAGTAACACAAAGCTAAAATGCACGTATCTGATGAGTGCGACAGTTCATTAGATGATGAAAATGACTGAAACATAGCCACAATGGATTTGCAAGTTTTAATGATGCATTTTTTTTATTGTTTGTTCATTCTCGGGATCAAGAACACGCATTTATATTTTGATTAACAGGCATGAAATTTAAAGTTTAACAACAATGTATAGAAAAATAATCAATGATGGGCCAAAGTTTCTCAGAAAATCTGTCCCAGAATTTCCTCTTAATCCTCATCTCTTAATCTCTCAGCAGTCTTTGATCTGACACTCATCCCGGGAAGCTACAAGAACACAGTGGAATATTACATACAGTAGCTGAAACCAGCAGCAGGTACCAGAAACCAAACAGTCAGGAAAAACAACCCTGCATGGAAAAACTGGCAAGGAACAAACAGTATATAGTATGACAACTCTAAAAGCATTGGGATGCAGTATAAAAATGTAAATCAAAGCAATATATTGTGAAAGAAAAAAATACAAATCTCCCAAATCCTCACTTTATTTCAAATGAACATAAACAACACATCAGATGTTGAAAAAGACATTTTACATTCAGTGGAAATATTTGCTCAGTTTGAATTAATTTAGTTGATGGCAGCAACACACCCTAAAAGAGTCTAAACAGCTGTCTGTAAAACATTGGGGAAGTGTGTCCACTTGGTGGAGTTTCAGGTAAGGGGTGTCCATCCTTCCAACCACCATCAAAAAAACATTCTTTTCTGATGCAGGTTTCAGATGCTTAACAGTCCTTCATTGGCTATTTTTGGTGATATGCCAAGTGTTTTCTGCAGGTGAAAAGCCTGGGCTGCATGCATGCAGCCTGCAGATCATTAACATCCTGTTTTGACTGTTGGCTTTGTCCCATGCGTACAGAGATTCCTCTATATTTACATCTGAAAAGCTCTGTCTCTCTGAAATGCTTGTTTTTATCATTTTCCTCCAGTTGTTTTTTATTTATGCAATTTCTTTTCCAGCCTTTTTTCATTCCTGTTTGATCTCATTTAGAAAATTTTACATGAAATGGTAAAAAAAACTTTTGTCCTGTTCATTTTCTGTCAGGATTAAATCATGAGTTTATGAAATTCTCTATTTATTTACATTTTAAATAAAACCAAACAAAAAGTTGACTGGGGTAAAGAATATGCATAAAGATATAGAAAAGGGCATAAACCACAAACCCCAAATACACTGATGCATTAGAAAGTTTAAATCATAATCCAGATATTTAAACCATTCATAGATTGCACAGCTTTCTAAGACCTTTCTGATTTGAATGTGTAGTACATCATAAACTTTATAAAATACCACTTCTCAACCCTAAATTCAACCCTGATGGTGACACTCGACTAGTGATTTGGATGCTAGATACTGTATCAATTCCCCCTCTACTGCAAAGCATTAGACTTGCTAATCTGGTCCATTTTTCTGTTCACTACTGAATGGAGCCATAAATATTAATAGATTCACATACCCCTCCTGACTGCTTGTCATGCATTCAAGGGATTACGGCTGATGGTATTATATTGTTAATTAGGTTTGCAGGAATAATGTCAGCAGCGAACCAGCGGACAGGCTGACATGCTGAGGTGATGACTTTCCTGACATTTTTAATGCATAACAGAGTTCTCACAATTTACTGTTACGTGAAAAACACTCACACAGGAGGGATGGAAGGGGAGGGTGGGGATGCCCATCTTCTGAATTTACAACATCATGGTTTATTTATACTTTAATGATATATATATATATATATATATATAAGAAATGTTAGTTTCAGCAAAACAGTAATGATTTTCCGCAGAGATACTGTATAGTCAACAAAAAGTACACAATGTACAACAAATATTGTAACATGCATAGTACAACTGCACCCATTAGAGTAAAATCAATTATTCATCTGTTTTTCCACCACAGCTTTGACCAGAGTTGCAAGGCACAAACACACATCCCCACTGCAGGGGTCAGTTTGTCACATGTCTTCAACATGTGGCTGTTTTTCATCTTCATCACTTGCAACGTGTCCCACAGCGTGCTGCAGCACGTTGCAACAAGCTTCACTTCAAATCAGAGAGAAGAGAATATAAAACCTGAGTTTCCAGCTTGTTATAACTGAAAAAAACAAAGTTTGGGACCTAAGAAGTTCTGATTTTTTTCTCCCTCTCACGATGCTTGAATGTAAAAAGCTTGTTCTTAAAATGTGAGGACAAGGTTATGGCTCGAGATGTTCGACATTGGCTTTTTTACCAATATTATATATATATATATTTTTTTTTTCTGTTTTGATGTACTGCTTTGATCCCTGAGGGGAAATTAGGGCTCTGCATTTTACCCATCTCTGTACAGTAGTACCAGAGAGCAGTGGGCTGCTACTTAAAGCGGCTGGGGAGCAGTTGGTGGGGGTTAAGGACCTTGCTCAGGAGTCCTTTATAAAAAAAAATAAGATGAAATAAAAGGTGAATTTTGTTCAACTCTGATACGATACATGTGGGCAACTGTGATGTATTTCTGGTACTTTGACATTTTGAGTGAGCTGAAGAGTTTGATGAATACTGTATGTGCATGCTGTGTGTGATAACTCCGATATTACATTTCAATGCCAAGATCAGTCGACAATATTGTTTAATATCGAGCAACTCCAGTTGCGGCTTTTATTTTCTTTGCTACACACAAAAAAACCCTAATTTTATTTGTTTATGTTTCACATTTATAATAGAAAAGTTTTTTTTTCTAAACATGTTTATTTTCAAGTGACTTTCCCTGTCATATACTAGAGGCAAAGGTTTACTGAAGGACACCTCAGCGGGGTGACATGTGCTGCCAGAGATGCTCAGACTAGAACCTGCTATAGAAGTTGAAGGACAGCCACTTCTCCACCTTTATATTCCAAAAACATTGAAGGGCAAAGCAGCCAGATGGAAAACCAACCCTGGGAAAACAGCAAACAGAGGTTGAACATCTGTTGCAGGGATGTTTCCAAGCATAAGACAAGGCTCACCTCACCTTCCTGCTGTTGTTTCCGATGACTTGGACCTGGCACAAAGATACAGATACCATCACCAATACCCTGTGGTTGCTGCTATTAAATTTCACTTTGAAATAATGCATGCCAAAGTCTCATTAAATTCTAGTCAGAGATAAAAACTCAGTAAACTCCCCTTATGATTTGATTAGAAAGCATGAGGGCCTGCCTTCCTGCTGATTGTGTTCTTAATCAAATCCTTCCTGTTGCAGAGCAAATAAGAGCTAAGATGAGAAAAAAATAGGAACAAAAGCCAAACAAGCTGAACAGGAAGTCACATTTTCCTTTTGTTGGTTTATTTTTGGCATGATGAAAGAGTAACAGAGTTGATTCTGTTCAGAATAGTTTTTCTTTGTGATTTCTGAATACTTTTTCACAAGTTTAATTTGGAGAAAAGAAGAGCAATAAACCACAAGTAAATCATAGCATTTAGTAAAACATTTGATTCAATAATGTAGCATGTTCTGTTTCATTTTTCATATAAGCCTCAATCAAACTCCCAATTTTAGTCCAGTGGCATTACATTAGTGAAATTACTAACATTGTTTAAAATGACTTGCTAACATTTGCACTATAGTCTGCTTTTATGTGATAGGTAGATGTTGTATAATACCATAAAATGATAGCACAGTGCAGTGAAAATGAGTAAGATGATTCCCATCCTGTTTATTTGTTCACTTGCTTTCCTTTGATTTGAAATTTGGCTGCAATCATCTTGTCACATCCTCTTTTTCTGTGGTTTTGGCTGAAGAATTAGTGCTACCCACTGTTTATCACCATCAATGAACTGCTACAACAGAAAAAAACGGGGATTATTTTTTCTTTCATTTGTGCAGATTTCTTTTGAAAATGTCACATTTATTTCTCCTTCACATTTTAAAACAACAGTGTAATGATCTCAAGTCCAAAGGTCTCAGCAAAGGGATACACACATCTAACCAAATATACTTTGGGACACGTACTGATTGGTAAAGGCCACGTTTGGATGTAAAACAGACGTCCCAAGGAGGAATTTTGCTCAGAGAAGGACCTTCTCTGAGTAATCACTAATTTACGGTCCTGAGAGCAACTCAGGAGAGGACCTGCATTTTGGTAAAACAAACAGTCCAATTGTTGAACTTTGAACCCAGCCTCCAGTCTTGGAGATACCAGAGAAAACCTCCTTCACAGTATTTACGACCTGCTATAAATTGGTTCCGTGTAGCCAATTTTGTTATGTGTTCTTAACATCCAAGAACTGTTTTATATTATCAGGAAAGTAAGCTCATGTTAATCTCATGATGAAGACTTTTCTTTTGATATGCAACATGACATGCTTTGGAATCTTAAGGCATCAAGATTAATCCTGTTTTATCTGTTTAGCTGATTTGTTTATTCAATGTCTTTCTTTATTCATATAATTCAGATCTTTGCTTTATTTTATTTTATTGTGTTTATTTTATTTTATCATGTCTGAATAACTGATCCATTTTACACATGCCTCACTCAGAATTCACTGATGTTTATAACCATTAAGCTCAACTGATAATCAAATGATCATCTGAGATGTGTCTGACTATTGGATGAAACCTGACTCTGTCAGCTTCCCATTGGCTGACAAGCTGCAAGCCACATTCCACTGCCAGGCAGAGCGCGAAGCTCTGAACTGTGAGAATCAGAATTGGAGAGATCGAATCTGAACACGCAGAAGAACGAACAAGGCAGAACTGGAGAAACTTGGAACAATGGGGAAAGAATGAGACGACACCTGCTCTGAACTCAGCAGAGTTCAGAACCACGGATCACTCAGGAAGGAGTGATGCAGAGAAGACGACTTTAACCCAAATCATCTTTACTATCAACCATCCCGTGACATCAGTCCTGAAGCTGCACGTCTCTGGGGAGACGGATGAGAGAGAGAGGACGAACCAGAACCACCACTGAGCTGACAGCCCGCAGAGAGCCGGACGAACTTCCAGGAGATCGGGAAGATTTTTGGGATCCATCCACCCGACAATCTTCCAAAGGATTTGAGGAACAGTCCAGCAGAACCAGGACGTGAGTGAAGCACCTCAGTCAGACGGAACCTCTGAGGAGAATCCTGATCATTTGCTATGAAATATGATCTGATGTCACAAGAAGTTGGTGATAGTGAATTAATCCAGGCCTACGGTTTACCAGACCCAGTTTAACTTTGTTTAGTTGGATTAAGAAATCCTTCCTTCTTTTTCTTTGAACATTTATTAATTAACTGAAGTTTGATTAATTTATGTTTCATTTTCATACCATCTCACATTTCTTTCACAGGATAACTTTTGGTTTATCATCATGCTCACATATCTCTTGTATATATCTTGTACATACATTATCTCATGTAGTTTGTAGACTAGTTAATAAATACTCCGTATTATCTTAACTAGTCGTTGTTTGTGGTTTTTCTGATGTATCATGAAAGGTCACTTCAAGCGAGAACTCATGAAAGCGTCCTGAGACTGATCACTTCATTAAATCAATCTAAGAGTTGATTTAAGACTTTAATGGTTTTCCTTGCTTCCATTACATATCAAATAAGTAAGGTGGTGCTCCGAGGCTGTATTAGTATTGATATTAATAGAAATATTAATATTAATATTAATATCATACAAAGTGACGCTATATATATATTGTGGTTGCCCAAGCTAAATCACAACAACAGGGTTGACGAAAGGGCTTAATAAGGTCATTAAAACAAGAACCAATAAAATGGGACATAAAAGCAGTAAAACTGACTAAAACAAGTAAAAACAGACATCAAAACATAAAAACCCAATAGATCTCAAATTGAACTTAAATTAAAAGCTGAAGTAAAAACAAAAGTGAGTTTGTGAGGTCTCTAAACTGCAGTGCCAATATTGAATGATAGGTTATTCTAGAGTTTAGGGGGCTGCCACTGAGAAAACTCATTCCCCTCTATGCGTTAAATGAGACCTCAGCTGCACCAAGAGCACCTGGCTGATCTCAGTGATCTAGAGGTTATAAAGTGGAGCAGCCTTGTTAGATAACTGGGTACTGCACCATTTAAAACATAAAATACGTAAAAGAATCTTAAAATCAACATGAAAACAGGCAGCCAGCTGTGACAGTTAGGGCTGAAAGATATATCGTTATCATATCTATATCAAGATATGGACATTCAAGATATTAATATCGCAAAAGCAACTATATAAAAGATATAGATTTCCCCTGCACTTGTCCTTCATATAAAGCTCTGGAAGTCACAAACAAAACTGCACTTTCCACCAAAGTGCTTGGTTTTCAATGAACCCGTAGTCATATCGTATTGTATCGATATTGAGATTTCTGGCATGAATATCGAGATATGAAATTTTGTCCATATCGTTCAGCCCTAGTGACAGTGTGGGGTCCTGCTATGCCTCCAGTAGCCACAAATACAGTATGTCCCTTTGGCTGAATGATCAGCGTGCATGACTCTTACCTGGGAGGCTGGGGTTCAAACCCTGCCCAGGCTAGAAGAGGAGTAACATTCTCATTCCTTCTCTCAGGACTGCAGGTGATGGAGGGATGAGGGTTCAAGGCCAAGGTATGAAGAATTGCAAAGGTTCAATCTAGAATTAATAGAAGCTTAAGCTGTTTCACAGAGTTCTCAACCAATTCAGAAAGTCATACACTGTTCAAAGACAGTGACAATTAATGCTTTTAAGTCTGGGTTTGAGAATCACATGTGCAGCTTCCTTCAGAGCGTTTGAAAAAGTGGGTAAATGATAAGGACAGGGCTCTAGTTCTGGAGGATTTTCCTAAATCTTAGAAAAGTGGAGGCCTGCCTGCTGGATCATACAGTAAGGTTTATCATGTAAAGGCTTAAGAATTATGGCCAAGTTCATGAGTCATTAGAATTTATGCTGTGCTATTTTACAGAAACTTGTGTTTTTCTAAAATCTAGGGCACATCAAGCCTGAGAAAGCTGCATCGCAATAAATGCTGGATGCTGAGTGTATGAAAGTCTCTAAGGAGCAGTGTGTTTTGAGAGACAATGTTTCTTCCCCTGTAGTCAGAGCGGTGATTCTTCTTTAAACCTCTTTCAACTGAGCCTCAGAAAGACACAGTGCTCTGGGACTGAATGCAGTAAAAACATTATTTTCTGCTGATTACAGCAGTTGCAGAGCATCTACAGAAAAGGGAGCAGCTTAGACAAAAGAGAGGACCTTAGACATCTCCTTACCTCTATTGTCTGAAAACAGAAACACACACACAAACATTTAATTGTCCAGCTTGTATGTTGGTAACCAAGTGAGACAAGTCTTATTTTTGAAAGGTAAATGAATAAACTCATAAAAATAAAAAAAATATATCTCTCTGCGGATCAAAATGTGTCATTTATGTCTTATTGTAAACTGTTACAGACCATTATCATAATAAGTGCAAGGTGAGAGGGCAAGTATATTTTTAGCAAGTGTTACCAGCCTCCCTCTTGTTTTCTCTCCATAAGACATAATCTTACATGTGTGTGTACAACAGACTGCTGTGTTGTGAAGCAGTTCCTCACATGCTGACTGTGGTGGAGGGGCAGGAGATAAGCAGTTAAGGAGAAGCAAATAAGGAGAAGTTAAAGGGAGAAGTAGAACTGGGAGGGAACAGAGAACTGAACAGAAAATGGGTGAGAAATAATCAAAAGTGACTGCGAAGAAAAGAAGACAATCAAAACCGGTGAAATTAATTGGAGCATCTTTGAAGAATCCAGATCCTTCTTTGAACGCGACTGTCGTTTTATTTATCAAAATCACACAGCTGAGTGAATTACTCTCTGAGATAATGAATGATGAGGATGAAAGTGTCCAGTCCTGTCTGAATGAGCTCTCTGGATACTTAGAATAACCCTTCCTCACTTCTCAGGAGTTACAGAGCTCTGGGGAATACAACAGCAGAGCTTCTACATGAGGCAGAATCAAATTACTTATGGGAGCCGACATCACTACACCCACAAGCACAAAATAAATTAGGATCTGTGTTTACAGTGCTGACTTATTTTCAGGTGATGGAATGTTTCATCTGCAATGTATTTGCAAGGATTGAAAAGGAGCAAAAAAGCATCTTGAATTAATGACAAGAGGATAGAATACAAAATAATCAGCAACTATGAGAACATGGTGAGCTTGAGCAGCAACACAGTGGGATCAAAGTGCATGTCCACCCAATTTCATCCACATTTTTTGAAGATATGGACAATTTAGACCAGCCTAAGACGGTAGTGCCGCTTCAAGGCTGTCAGGATGCAGAGGGGTGTCGCAAGCCAGATCCAACTATTCATGCTTTCCTCAGCTATTGATGTCTTAGCTGCCTCTGTCATGTCCATCAAGTTAAAAAGTTTTAGGATTGACACTCCTGCAAAAACCTCCCATCACATTTTATTTGGAAGCGTGCCCACTCTGGTGACAAATGGAAGCGACACTAATGTCGTGCACACATATAAGCTGCTTGGACTGTGTTGGTCTTTAGTACTCGCGCTGTCTAAGCCCAGAGTCGCGATGTCTCCTGAAGTAATTAAGTTATAAATCTGCAAGTTGTTTACGGTTTAATCATTGAGTAAACTGAATAGCTGTATGCTAATGGTAACAACAGGCTAACGCTGGCTTGTAGCTCAAATATTCAAATTCAGACGCCGAGACCATTAATACCTTATGAAATTACAGCATCAGCTAAATCTAACAACGTGCCAGAGTGTTTCTCCTCCCTAGGAACAGTCATATGGCTGTCACATCGCTGCATTTACATGCTAAAAACTTAGCATTGCAATGTTATGCATCCTTACGTATTTCTGTTATCCCTTGTTAGTAAG
>JALJCO010003366.1:0-102287 GCA_023101725.1 Atherinomorus stipes | reverse complement strand
AACTCTGAGAAGTTGAAAAAATACATGTTCTGTATCTGTACGTGGTATCTCCATACTCCAAAAGGTTTTAGTCCGATATTTTTACTGGCTGATATCAAAGTATCGACTCCAGGGTATCAATATGCCCATCCCTACCTCTCCTCCCAACCAGCCATGGCTTGCTGATTTTGAAAAGTCTAGGAGTGTGAAGGAGTGGGCTGCCATTTCTTTTGGTCATGCTTTTCTCCTGTGTTGTCAGGGAGGTAAGATGGTTGTATTTTCGTTTCTTTGATTTTGATTTATTTCTTTTTTTATCCATTATGTTTGTTATTTTGGCCTCTGCCCACCCTCACGCACTAACACTCCTCTTTCAGCTACCCGAGCCTGCTGTTAAATAAACATTTCATTGTTGGAACCTGATTATGTCTCCGTGGCTACTTGAGACTTGAGAGATGAGTCATTTTCACGTTGTGTCTCGGTTTCCCCTAGACAGGCATAACGCTGCTCTCAGTATGAATTTTTTTCTGTAGCATTTCATGATCTGATCCAGTGTGTCTACTCCTGTCAAGACTGCCAAATATCTTAGGTACAGTCCACTTGAGTAGTTTTACTCCTGGTTACTATCACTGGCAAATAAAATGATACATTGTGATATTCTTATTTTAATTATGCTGTTTTTTCCCAATAACTGTGTTTTTATCATAATTCCCAAAGTTGAGCAAAACTGAACATATTCTGTTTTCTTTTTTTTTTTTTTTTAAACTCAACAGGAACTGTAACAGCCATTGCCTACATTTTTCAAACACTGCATTACCCATGATGCACTACACATCCCAGTATCACGAACCAGGACCGCCCGGCAGCAACGCTGGTCCAGGTGGAAACAGATGCTGCAGACAGCATACCACACATCCTGAGCCTCGTCTGCTCAGGATTGTTTATGAGAACGTTGTGTTCTGTGAAAATAAACATGTCCGAATGTCATCTTGTCAACTTATTTGAACTGACGTGAAGTTGATACATCTGTTCAGTGTGAGAGGGCATCTATTAATAATATTTCTACATTTTTCAGTTTTTTTTTTCTTGATTTAAATTTAGGGAAGAGGTGAGCTGAAAATAGCTGTTTAACAAAAACTGAACTTCTGTTATTAAACAGAGTTCTTTTTAAAGGTAGACCAATAATCAGCCGGCCGATATTTGCGGTTTTTGCTGGTATTGGCATTGGCCGATATGTTGGCATAATACAGACTTTTTTTTTTAATTACAAGTTTAATGTTTCTATGTAACATTTGTTTACCAGTATGTTGTTTCTTTTTTATATTAAAAGAACTGTGAAATTACTTTTCATTGTGTTCTTCATTATATAAATTTAGGAGCCAAATGCAGTATGGACCCGGAATATCGGCAGGTTGTATTGGCCATCGGCTGAGGCTGATGAGAAAATATTGGCATTGGCTGGGGCATGACCCTGGAGCACTTTTTCAAAATCTCAAATACAGCCGGAGATCCGGGGAGGTTTTCGTTATCCACTGACTTTCATATAATGGAGTTCAGCGGCGACTGAACCAAAAACGTCCATAAAAATCCACAAAAACTTGTCAATATTCCTCCATACTGCTCGTCCAATGTAATCCAAGTGTCCTGAGTGGGTAGCGTCTAGAATTTACTCTAAACAACATCATTTAGTATATTTTTATATCTTAAACAGTACTACATCTAGCTGCCACAAAGTCTGCCCCTCCGAGTTCACGATACTACGGAAGCCGTGGCAGACGAGATTGCGCGTTCTCTTTTTCCTCTCTTTCTTTGTTTTAAATCAAATTAACCCCTCTTGTGTTTGTCCACAGCTCGGTACTGGATTTAAAAGAGTGATGACATCGCAGTAAAAACTAGTTCATGTTGTTGGCATTGCTGCATATGTCAAATCTCCAAAGAAAAAAACAGCATTTTTTACAGCGGGGGATTGTTTTGAAACGCTAGACCTCCCTTCCTCAGTAAAAGAGTTGGGTGCGGTATTGATATGCAGCTTTACCCGGAGACCAAGTTGACTTTATTTTGATTGGCTACACCTTATTTGGCTATAAACTTATTTAGAGAAAGTAGGTCAAGCTGCCCTAGTGGTTGGAGTTTGATAGTGTGCTCTTATTGGAGCAAATGAATTACGTAGAATGATAGAACTACGTAGAATGATAGAACTACGTAGAATGATAGAACTACGTAGAATGATAAGCTGCTGTCTGATTCAACTTTTTCTGAACAGAGAGACAAAGCTGACAGACCATAAACAGGAACTTTGATTCTCACTCTGACATTCACATGGCCTCATCAGTGCACAACAGATGATATTATACCCCAAAACCCCAGAAAAGTGACATTTGATGTCATGGTACCTTTAAAAGAAAACCTCTGCAGCAACACTGACAGAGGCAACCACAGCCTTGTCATTACCTGTAAGTTTATTTATTTTCTAAATGCTGTCATGTCTGGTAAACATAGTTCACTGTCTGAGCCTTTAGCAAACTCTGACCTAGTTCTGTAAATAAGGTTGTAGCTAAATAAGGCGTAGCCAATCAAAATGAAGTCAACTTGCTGCTTATCATTACCACACCCAACTCTTTTATATAGGAGGGAGGTCTAACGTGTCAAAACAATCCCCTGCTGTAAAAAGTGCTGCTTTTTCTTTGGAGAATTGACATATGCAGCAACGTCAACTGCATGAACTATTTTTTTTCTGCTGTGTCATTACTGCTTTAAGTAGTCAGAGCGCATCTGACCACTGACAGGATTATTTATTTTATTTATTGACTACAAAAGACGAGGCAGTTTTTTTGGTCCTGGGTCTTCTTACTTACTTGTATAGTACCTGAGCTGTCTTCTCAATAAATATATGTTGGATTTTTACTTGAATTTCAGGCTTCAGCAAAGGTTTTTCAAACAGCTCAAAATGTCAAAACCTTGAATATGACAATAAATGTTGTAGCAATTACGGGTCAAAACCTTTTATACCATCATGATTGTTATCATGAGCCTCCCCACAAAAACATGATAAATATTGTATAGTGAGGTTCATAATATGATGATATACCGTGAGATATTGATATTGTTACATCCCTAGTATCGGCCCTAAAAAATCTGTATCGGTCGATCCCTAGTTATTTTTGTCCTTTTTCCACACATCTGTTCTACATGCATGTGATATTTTGCATCATGAAATTTTAGGTCGAGTACAACAGATTTCTTTGTAAGACACAAGATTATCATTTCTTTTTTTCCTGTAGTCCAGCGTCTCACTCTCACTTATTAAGGAAATAAATAATCCTGTTCAGAACTGAAATGGAGAACGTGAACTCTTCATTTCGATCTGTGGAATCTGAACTTTGAACTAGTTCATGAGAAGCATGAACGTGCACATCCTGGTTATCTCCATCCAAAGCTTGCTTTTCTTTGTCCTGGGCAGTACTTTATGTCTAAAAGTGATATCCAACTCTAGCCTTTCCGGTTTTACCTGAGGATGTGGAGGGTGCCCATCTTGGTTTCACACATTCTTTGAACTCCAAAGCATGTTTGTGAAGGTGGTGCAGCAAATTGCCGGCGCGGCTGCCTTCGGCAACAACCTGCCAGCTCAAAAGCGTCACGGTAAATAGTTGTTTGTCCACGTCTGACCTTTATAAAGCCAAAATATCTCTGGATACAACTTCACTTTCTGAATTTTCTCCTATTTTCACCGCTCAACATCTCCCGTAACTCGGCTGCTGTGCTGCATGTTTAGCAGTGCAGCAGTGAAAAAGGTCCCTTCTCAAACAGGTTAAATGTTTTAAGGTCATTCAAAGTGCTGTTTGGAGTAGAAGAGAAATTATGACAAAAATAAACTGTTTTCTGTATGAATTGTTTCCTGCTAAGCACTCGATGGACTTCAAATTGCTTTGAAAAGCCTTTCTTGTCATTTCTAAGATCATTCTGTTTCTCTAAGATCACTGCTGATGTCTTTCCTCCTTGGCATCATGACAATACAAACCTGAATGATAAAACCTCTGCTGTATGTGATCAGTCTTGGTTATCACTTGAGTATATTTGATCAGCAACACGTAGATATTTGTCTCTTAATCAGGGTTCCCACTCTTTTCTTGAAGTTGTTTTCCAGGACTTTTCCAGGACATTTTCAGGACTTTTCCAGCTGCTACTGTACAAGTGAAGTTATCACAACAAAGACCAATGAATTCCACTCCAAGCTTTTGGAGAAGTGTTCTACAATTGTAGCTTATACTGTATCTTGTACAGCAATGAAGCAGAGACGAAGCACCGATGAAGCCGAGAAGAAGCGGCAATAAGGCGGAGAATCGAATCGAAGCGGAGACAAAGCATCAATGAAGCAGTCACGAAGTAGCCTAGTACACCAGCCTGACCAACACCATGTATGAGATACACGGCAGGTCAGTCTGGGCTCCTCCGCTGGAGACTGATTTCAATGCGAGACGAGAGGCGGGACTAACAGGAGGAAAGTGAACCGGAGAGAACCAATCAGAGAAACACGGAAGTGACTGTAGCTGGCGGCCTTCAGCGTAGTTCGGCACTCTGTTGCTATGGCGACGCCAGAAGTCAGTGTTTACACGTTGTTTTTCTCTCTCTATTTAATGTAATTTTCTTGTGTATATAAACATAGAATGTTTGGTTTTATTATTACAAATAGTCTGTTACATGTCAGCATTGTTTATTGCTGAACTACTAATATGAGAAAGCGTTTGTGTCGCACGTCATGTGACTATGACCCGGAAGCTGTTAGTTGAGCCCCAAAACAGAGCAGAAACAGCGGTGGAGACGTCGGAGGAGTTTTACCTTCCTGTTAATAATTCTTCTGCTACGCAGTGATTGGTCCGGTCAATTTTTTACTAGAGTGGAAATCACTTCCCAATGGAGGGAACGCAGACTGACTTGCCATGTATCTCATACACGCCGTTGGTGATGAAGCCGCAACGAAGCCGCAATGAAGCGGAGTCGAAGTGGAGACAAAACTACGAGGAAGTGCAGAAGAAGCGGCGATGAAGCAGTCACAAAGCGGAGTCGAAGCCGCAACGAAGTGGAGTCGAAGTGGAGACGAAGACGCAACGAAGCAAAGACCAATCAGCGTCGAAGCGAAGACGAAGCCGCACGAAGCCGCAACGAAGCAGAGTTGGAGTGAAGACAAAGCCGCAATGAAGCGGAGTTAAAGCGGAGACGAAGACGCAATGAAGCAAAGACAAATCAGCATCGAAGCGAAGACGAAGCCGCACGAAGCCGCAACGAAGCAGAGTTGGAGTGGAGACAAAGCCGCAATGAAGCGGAGACAAAGCAGCGTCGAAACTGAGTCAAAGCAGAGAAGAAGCGGCGATGAAGCAGTCACGAAGCGGAGTTGAAGCTGAGACAAAGCGGCGACAAAGCAGAGATGAAGCAAAGATGAAGCGGGGACGAAGCGAAGCGGACAAGAAGCAAACAAGAAGCAGACGTGAAGCAGACGTGAAGCAGACGTGAAGCAGACGCAAAGCGGCGACGAAGCGGACAAGAAGCAGACACGAAGTGGAGTCGAAGCGGCAATAAAGCGGTGACGAAGCAGAGTCGAGGCAGTGACAAAGTGGAGAAGAAACGGACAAAAAGCAAACACAAAGCAGAGTCAAAGCGGTGACGAAGCTGCAACGAAGCAGCAGGGGAAAAATCATTTTCCAGGACAACTCAAGCTTTTCCAGGACATTTTACTGTTTTTACTCATTTTCCATGCATTTTCCAGGACATGTGGGAACCCTGTTAATTCCTGGAAATAATTTCTGACATACTGTTTCTGTATTTTATAAAATAATGAGATAATGTTCCAGGTGTTTAATCCGAGGCTGCGTGTCCCCAAATCTATTTGTCCCGATAAACCCTGCAGTTTTTGTTTACTTTCAGCAGAAACTTCTTACCTATTAAGCGGAAAAGGCTTCACTCGTAACTGGCAGAAGTACTTAATGGGCTGTATGAAGTGGTAATTAACAGTCCTGGAAGACGGGTGTGTAAAGGTGTGTACGGTGGTCCGAGACACTGGCTGTAGATTATTTTAGACGACAGGAATACAGCATGAAGCTGCAAAATTTGATAGAATCAGGAGTAAAAACCATTTTATGTAAGATTGGATGAGAATGAAACTCCAATATTGTGACATAACTGGACATAAGTAATGACAGCTTTATAGAAGTAAAACAAGCCGTGGCCTCGTATCCTGCCACCTCATGATGGCTTATGTCGCTCGTACTGACACCATTGGTCTGTGCTGTGACTCGGGCTGACAGCTTTGTAAGAACTTGTCTTCTTTTGTTAGAAAAAAATAATCACCCCAAATAAACTCTGCTGTCTGTGACAGCAGCAACTACAATTTGTATTACTTTGTCCCCGGTGTCATTCTTCTGCCACTGGTGCCATCATTCATTGAGAAGGATGAGCTCCCATCATCAAAGCAGCTTTTGTTGCTCATGTTAGATTAATAAAACCTACAACAAATGGGAGACGACAGAGGACTGCTGGATCGTTCTAACGCAACACAAGCTGGAGTTTATCCACTATCAAGTGTCATGCGTCATCATTTAATCTGCAACAAGAAAAACTTGTCTTGAATTATCTTTTTTTCCCATTTTTGTCTAAATAAATGTTATGTAACATAAATGTTATGTAACATAACATTTATTTAACATGTGACATGCAAAAGTAGACTTTTGCAGGTCATTGGCCTGTTTGCTGTCATATTTGTGACCAGCCACGAAAAAACAGGCCCCAAGTCACAGGAGCAACATTTATGAAAATTCACAAAGGTTTTTTTTTTTTTTTTTTTTTTCAAAACTAGTGATTTTTGGGTTTTTGTTAGTTGATGTCACGAAGAAGCCACTCCATGTTTCAAATAACAATTTTGGTTGATGCAAAAGTATACATTTTGTGTTTGAAATTGGCTATATGAGGTAAGAGTGGTGAAAAATGCAAGTCTTCACAAGGCTTTTCCCCTATTTCAGCTTTTTTGATGTGTGTACATTCAAATGGCCACAACTTCTCCAAATATTATCACATTGCCATGTGTTACTCATTGTTGAAAGCTTAGAAACTACACTTTCAGAATCTGTGAGGAACTCAAAGTGCCCCGGATACTATTTACAGTGGGAACAGAAAAAGTATTCAGACCCCTTCAAACTTTTCACTCTTTGTTTCATTGCAGCCATTTGCCAAATTAAAAAGAGTTCATTTTATTTCTCATTAATGTCACTCAGCACCTCATCTTGAAAGAAAAAAAAAACAGAAATGTAGAAATTTTTGCAAATATTTTAAAAAAGAAAAACTGAAATATCACATGGTCATAAGTAATCAGTACTTTGCTCAGTACTGAGTAGAAGTACTTCTGAGCTGGTACAGCCATGAGTCTTCTTGGAAATGATGCAACAAGTGTTCCACACCTGGATTTGGGATCTTCTGCGTTCTTGTTGCAGATCCTCTCCAGTTTTGTCAGGTTGGATGGTGAACGGTGGTGTTCAGCCATTTTCAGGTCTCTCCAGAGATGCTCAGTTGGGTTTAAGTCAGGGTTCTGGCTGGGCCGGTCCAGAATGGTCAGAGTTCCCTCTTTTTTTTTTTTTTTTTTCCTTTAATCACAGGGAAGCACCGTGGATAGTAGCAAAGGCAGCACACATGCGCAGCATCCAGTGGCAACCCTGTTTGTGGAAGTTGGGGATCTGCGGCGCTTCCCTGTGATTGGCCAGTACTTCCGCAGCATATAGTTCCTCTATTGAATGCCGCCTAGTCAGTCCTTTGATGTGAAATCAGCTTCTCGTTTGTACTCGATCAGAATGCGCTGGTCATGAAACGTAATTGGAAAAAATCTTTAGTTAATTAGTTTACTTATACCAAGTGGTGCTAGTTGGAACTGTCAGATTACAGCAACTATGCTAAGCTAAGCTAAAGTCAGAGCTGCCAGATTCAGAGACTGACTGGGTCGGCTAGAAAACACTTCTGCACACTTGTCCAACTCAGGGGACTGTGGGGGGAGGCTCAGTTTCACCCAGAGGTGGCATATGCCTTTAAGAGCAATAAAAGAAGCAACCACTATAATTGTTCTGTGAGTTCAGATTTGGCTCGCTGTGGTTATTGGGAGTGTTCTCCACACATCTACCGGCCGCTCGCCCACAACACCCTGGTCAATGGAGTTGATCAAACAAACAGCAGGTAAATTATCAGCTCAACTTCCTCCTTTGTTGTTCAGGGTGTGTGTGATGCGTGTGTGTGTGTGTGGGCGCGTTTTTGCAACATTATGGGGACCATGTTTCGGATTTTTACCATCACCGTGGGGAAGGGTCTATCTGCTGCTCGCAAGACAGAGGCGTGTCATAGAGTGGGCGTGTCGTCGAGTGACGTCACTCGACGACACGCCCACCAGGCCTATGAGAGCATGGTAAAATCTAACCCTACCCCTGACCATTCCCCTAAACCTAACAAGACCCACCCACTATATGACACGCCCACTGTTGGACACGCCCATAATAGGACACGCCCCCTGGGTTGCAAGCCACAGAAAGATACAGATACATGTTTATTGTATTTTAATCAAATGTTTGTTGTAAATTTTACTTGCCTGTTCTTTTATAACTTGTGTAAAGCGTCTTTGAGCTTCTGTAAAAGCGCTCTATAAATACAATGTATTATTATTATTATTATTATTATTAACTTGTCACCATGGGGACGTCTTGCCCTTGTGGGGACATTTTCCTCACGATGACCTCACACTGAAAACTTTCTGAAGATGGTTTTAATTGTTCTAAACTGTACAGTGAACAAACTGAACTGGGGTAGTGTGGTTTCGGCCCAATGGCAGCTGGGCTGAGTAGGTGCTGATGTGAAAAAGGCATATATGATGTTCCAGATGTTGGGTGGGAGTTTAGATAAGACCACTCGTGTCACCTGCTTCACTGCAGTGCACCATGCATTGGTCTCCATCATCCCTCCATAGCTTTACCTAATCAGGACTCCCTGACACTGTTTGCTTCCTCTGAACCAAAAAGAAACTAAAGGACTGGTGCCCTACAAACAGGTCATGAATCATTTTGTTTGCCGCTGCAGTGATGTCTCACATCTCTTTGTGTCAGGGTTGTTACTGTTGTGCTGTTGCCAGAGGCCTTTATTAGCAGCTGCTACTCACTCAGGCAAACGTTGTCATGGAAAACAGCGAGGAAGTCGTTGCATTGTTCCCTGTGGTTGCCGCTCGCTGCGCAGGAGCACCAGGGTCCCACGTTGGACGTGGAGTTGTCAAGGTAGTTGGGAGTTATTGTGCTTCCTGTAGAGGAGACAGAGTGAAAGAACAAACGTCTGTATGTTTGAGGCAGACTGGAATCAGACGAATTCTCACAATGAATCTGACCCTGGTTTACCTCACTTTAATATTTGATTTGATCTCTGATTTAGTTGAACTGAGCTGAATATTTAACACATTTTTCTGCTGCTTCTTGTTATTCAGACTCTCCGCCTGCTGCTCTGCGCCTTTCTGAGCAATGATCCTCTTGTAAACACCTCATAAAATGTGCTGTTTGTGAATCAGTGTAAAAACCAGTGACAGAGGAGTTTAATGTTATTCAAGCAGAATTCTGGCTGGTCTAATCTTGTTATGCTTAGCCTGATTATGACCTCGCTCTGATTACAATAATCAAATAAAGCCATCTACATGGCAATCGCTATCATCCCAGCATTGGGCTAATCAGGTTAAGACTGGGATATTAGCCTGCATGCAAATGCATTTATTTAGAGGGGAAGTGAGAAGAATATAAAGAGATGAGAGCCGGGTGAGTGCAGACCGAAGCCCTTTTCATAAATGATGTTCAGGGAGAATGAGCGGACAATCCAGCCGGGGCTTTCTCTACAGTGTTTGCTCACATGTTCTTCGCAGCAGGAGACTTTCTGCTGGAGATGGAGCTCACAGCTGGAAATATGAAGAGGGATGTACAAGGGGAGCACCAAGCTGTCTAGAATAGGCAAGACGTGATGTAAAAAGCACACAGTGGAATTCCTTTTATTTACAACCTGTCAAGAATGGTGGACGACACTTCTTGATGGCCATTTACGGGCTGATATAAAACCACACGCATGCAAATTTATCATCCACTGTTGTCAAAGCCCACATGGAGCCTAAAGTAAGACTCATTAAAATCTCTTACTAGTATCACAGTATGGTAACACACAGTTTCTGAGATCTGTTGCATCACCTTATCCTAACTTTGCTCAATGCTTTGTTGTGTACAATCTCTGGATGGGACTAATCAGACCAATTAAAATCAGTTTACTCAATTCATACTGCAGCAGTTGTCATTTGTTTATTCTTACTTTTATCTACATTTCTTTAAAAAGCCAAAAATGATTAAAAACATTTAAATTTTCCGCCCATTACTTGAGTCAAGCTTGAAACCAGCACTGGAGATATTTTAGGGTGCATTCACACCAGGACAGTCCAGGACCTGGTCCGACTGCGAGGGGATTTCTGAAAACTTTTCATCTTCCTTTGCTTAAGTTTGCGTTCAATGTGCAGTAACCGAAGTGGACCAAACCAGGTGGTTAAACCACCGCAGTTAAACAGCTGCCCGCGAGGGGGCGACGCTGTCCATTCAACCACTGATCAATGATGGAAAAGCAGAAGAAGAAAAACGAACTCCATGACTGAGGAGGAAATCTTTCTGCGGCTTCTTCTTCCTCCATCTCTGTCTACACATTTTCCAGTTTATCGTTGTTGTTTTGACCTCTGCTTCTTCAAACACGCTGTTTGCTTTGTTTTCCCTGCAACCCAAACGATGATCTACCCCACCTCCTTCTTCTTCTTCTTCTTTGGCTTTATTGCGGTCATCAAATGTCACTTCAATCAGGTGCGCTGGATAGTCCGATTGCAAGAGAACCGAGACCCCCGGCTTTCAGGTGGACCAGAGTACGGTTGGTGTTCAGACTGCACCAAACGAAACCAACTATCCATGGAATCGGACCACGGTCCGTTTGAAGTAGTTGTGTGTGGTTGTTTTTTGTAGGGATGCCCCGATACCACTTTTTTGCTGACCAAGTAAAAGTACGGGTACTTGCATTCGAGTACTTGCCGATACCAAGTACTGACCCGAGAACCTAATTAATGGGGATAAGTGAAATAAGTGAAAGGCGTTTCTTCTCTTTTTTTTTGGTTTGGTTATTATATGATTACATAAAGAGAAGCATCTCTGCAGCTCAGGTGTGATGCGGCAGGTTTGTTGCGGGTGATGATTGTTGGAGCCACAGCCTCCGGAGCTCGTGTGTGGGTGGAGACGCCGGGCTGATCATGTCTGTGACGATGCATCGCTGTGAAAGCAGCCTGCAGAGGACGTTAAACAGTCATCTGACTTCCCTCCTCTGATCAGGTCACCAGCTGCAGGTGCTGTGTTCACAGCTCCAGCATCACAATAAAAAACCCCATTGATTTAATATTTATTTCTTTCGTAAGTGGCTTTGGTATAAGCGGGATACTAGTAAGAAATAAAAGAAACAAAAGCTACAATAAGTGGTTAGAAGCTGATAAACAGCCTCTGATGCAGCTGCGGTTTGCTGTATTTTAGATGTGTCGCCATAATTTTACATATTTAAACTCAAACCAGCTTAACGAACATAAACTTTGAAAGAGTAGGAAAAAGAATGAGCGGGAAACTTCAGAAACTGAATCCTGAATGAAATGTCCAAAACTATATGTATGCACGTGGGGGAACCGCAGCTCTGGTGGGAGGGAGGGAAAAAAAAAAGTCCACTCCGACCGCCTCCAATGTTTTGAAAAGTCCAGGAACATGATCCGAGTCAGATATATTCTTTATCCTCGTGTATTGGAAAGCATCTTCTAATTTAAAAAAAGATGTAAACTGAAATCCGCTCATATTGGAGAGTATTTTCCTGTCAGCATGTCGGCGTGAACACAGCCAGTTACGTGACGTCCGGTATCGGGTGCTGTCTGGAGCGAGTATTTCACAAGAGCAGCAAAATAGGCCAGTATCGGAGCGAGTACCGATACTGGCATCGGTATCGGGACATCCCTAATTTTTTGTAATATGATACACGATACGATATAAAGTGAAATCTGTGTTAACTTGGATTTGGATCCTGAAACAGTTCTTCAGGCCTGAGCTGGACAGCTCTGAGCTGCTTGACAGAGCACTTGGACACCTAAATGATTGTTTGATGCGGCCTTAGCTGGTCAGGTGCAAAAGTATTTTTTTTTCCTTCTTTTCTTTAGTTTTTGCAAAGTTTTTAAACATGTTGGGGAGATTTACCAGCTGAACTCATATATGACCGGTGCTACAGACGGTGTTCTTTTAAGGCATTTATTTCTATTTCTATTTTACATGTTGAGGCAGAATGACAAAAAAGAAACATGTGATTCACTTCTATATCTTTTTTTTTTATGTTCTTCAGCTTCCCAGTAAATAACAGGGCAAGCTCGTTGCTCCCTCTAGTCGTTCAGCATGGTGTTGTTTAAGCACACTAGTTTTTAACACCCTTTTTTCAGTTATGTGATCTTTTGTTAAGTTTTTATCTGAAGGAAAAAAACGGTGTAATACGCCTCTACATGCTTCCACTCATCGTCTGGACTGGGATAATTCTCTCCAAACAGCAGTCAATAGTTGTAATTGCACTGCTTATAATGCCCGTGACAGCGCTTCAGCCACATTAATCAGCTCTCCATCGATCATTTAGGCTCGCTCGTCATCACCCTGGATTCATTCTTCTGAGTCCTGTTCGGTGCACTTGTCTGCTCCCCGCCTTCGTCCCTCTAAAGCCTTTTTGTTCCCTATCCATCATAGAAGGTGTGCGAGTCAGAGCTGGCGCGGGAAGGCGTAGTCCTTACCTATCAGGCCGGTGTAAGCAACCAGACATGCTCCGTAGTTTTCCTGCTTGCATCCACTCGCGCTCTGCTCGGAGGGTTGGCAGTCATACTGGAACTGTGCCCAGCGCGACCTGAGGGAGCAACAACATGTCATCCATCAGTTACTTGTGCACGGCTGACACACGCGTCATGTTAACCCTCAACAACAGGGTGTACATCTCAAATTTACAATGTGAATTTACATAGCGCTGCTTCTACATCAACTCCCTCTGCACTTCAAGCGCTCTCGCTTCAAACCACAATCCAGTCACCTCTGGTGACGTTCATGCCTTTTTCCTCTCTCCTTTCATCACCTTTCCCCAGCCAGTAGTCTTCTGGAAAGCCGCCAGGCTGTAAAGAGTCAATGAGGGGCAAAGATTGGCCTTGGCTCTTCTCTCCAAATACCGTGGGTGCTGCCTGGCAGGCCAGGCCACGAGGAGATTAGACAAATATGGATGTTCCACATAAATACTCCCTCCCACAGCTGCTTTGCTTTCCCCACCTCACCTTTTCTGCCAGCCACCCAGACATCTAGTCTCATAACCATCATCATCACACAAGGCTATCGCGGCCATCATATCGCATCATTGGCCACCCATCTACTAGCATTTGCAACTGGATCCCTTCGGGGCAGCACAAATCTCCGCTCTGCCCTCATTTGTCATGTCATTGTAATGATGTGCATAAAACTTGCAGGCAGCGCTGTAAGTGAATGCACCCTCCGCGGGCGGCCGGTTAATGCCAGCTGACTGGTGCAGGATTACCGGGCTGCGCGGGGGCCTTGGGATGCTCCATTCAGCGGAGAACAACGCCTGATCGATAGCCATGACAGATGAAGCCTTTTGTCTTCCTGACATTTGAAGAGGAACTAGATTAAATGCTAGCGACCATTTGCTGTCGGAGAGGAGGCTGCCAGAACAGGTCTGAGAACTCCATGTTCCTGAGAGACACCACATGAATCCTAATGACTCAGTGAGAATATTGTTGGCTTTCTGACTGAACAGTTTGAAATCCATTTAAATTTGAATGACGGATTTGTTTTCATCAGCGTCTCGCATTAACAGGGATTTAATGCTGAACAAGCACATCCAAATAACACCCAAGTCCATTTTCTGTAAGCTACTTGTGGACCCAATGTCATCTTGGCATTAGATATATTCTGGCAACAACTGAATCCCGCATGATAATGGCAGTTTTATAGTAATAATTATTTCACACAGCACTTGTTGCCTTGCTGCGTCTCTCAGAAAACGAATGCAGAATTTAATTGGACTAATCAAACAGAGCTAATGAGTATAACAATTGAGTTAATTGAATACAACTCACTTATAAAATCTATATAGACATATCACACCAGGCAGACACGTGAAGAAGCTGCCTGCCCTGAGGGAAAGTTACTGTGGCATGCCATCAAATCAGCAAAACACATCCCAGTTAGCAGAACACTGGTGAGAATGACGAAGCATCTAGTCCTCAAAATGATTCACCCCTCCGTCAAAACACAGGAAAATAATCAGCTCTCAGTAAAATGAGATTAAATTGACAAAAGTAATAACAATTTTATTAAATCATGACATTGATTTTGAATGTGATTTAAAACAAAAATTAAAACAATAAACAAGCATGATGGGGGTTCAAAGCTAAAATGTTGTTGAGCAACACTTTGAGGCAATCACTGCAATCAGGTGTTTTCTCTACCGTCCAATCAGACGCCTGCATCAGTTGACAGGATGTTGGTCCACTGTTCATAGGACAGGTGCTTTAATGTGTTTGGGACACATTATCATTTTCAACCACAATTCAAAAGCAAAAATTTATTTCACTAAATTACAAATTAAAATTTTTTCATTTATTATTGTTTGTTTAGTTTGTTGTTATTTGAATTATTGTTGTCAGTTTAGCCTTTTCTTTAACTGGAGGGAATCATTTTGAGGACAGCTGTGTAATATTTGTTACTTTGAAATAAAGACAATTCATTTTATCGTGTCCAATTTATAATGAATGTGTTCACATAAGCTAATACATAAAAAAAAATTGTCTAGTTGTGGAAACCAACAGAATGCATAAATTTATTTATTCCTTATTATTATTCAACCCCCCATCCTGATCTCGGGGCATGTTGGTGGAAGGATTTAAACAAACCTCCTTTGAAACTTTATTTAACTTTACATCGAACAATCTGCAGCCAGACTGTTCGGTGGTCTGGCTGCTGTGTTGCGCCAAACAAATTTATTTTGCCAAGTGGAGCTTTACAGATATAAAGCCCCGCTTGATACTTAAGTATTATTCTTTATTTTTCAAATATTCTGTTGCTACATTAATGTTGATGCTGGACCTGACAAGGGGGAGTGGAAGTGAAAGAAAGGAGAGAGCAAACAGAAGAGAAAAAGAGAGAGGAAAAAAAGGAAAAAGAGACAATAATACACCAGATAGAAAGCAGCAGAATCAGTCTTTATAACAACACAACCCCTTATGATGCAAAACCATCTGCAACATCTTTAATGGCGTAGGGGTAGGGCTAAGGGGGGGGGGGGCCCCCCCTTCCTTAATTTGGGCCTTGTATACCTAAAAAACCCCTTGATGCCACAGTACAGCATGTGAGCTTGTACATATATTGAATTGTGGTTCGAAAAAAAGATTACAAACAAACACATGGAGAATAAAATAATAAACAAGCATGATGGGGCCCCCAAGCTTAAATTTTGTTAAGCAACACTTTGAGACAATCACTGCAATCAGGTGTTTTCTGTAACGTCCAATCAGACGTCTGCACCTGTTGACAGGTATGTGTCCACTGTTCATGGGAAATGTGCTCTAATGTGTCTGGGACAGTTTTGTTTGTTTTTTTTAAAATATTTCATTCAACCACAATCCAAAAGCAATATTTATTTCACTAAAATGTAATTGTGCAAATTTTGATCTATTATTAGTTTCTTTAGTTTCTTGTTATTCAAATTACGATAGTGAATTTAGCCTTTTCTTTAATTGGAAAGTATGGATAGTTTTGAAGGACAGCCGTATATATTACGGCTGGTTGCTCTGTGTTTGTGTTGAAAGTCCTGGGGTGTACATGATCTCATGATTCAGCTCTCTGCAAACAATAGATTTTGTAGAAAGTCAGTGAAGTGACAGAAGCTTGGTTACACCCTCTGGTTTGGACTCTGTTTCCTTAAAGTCAAAGATTTCTCATTTTTCAGTCACTGCATGTGGGTTTAATTAATCCAACATATTAAACCTCTCAGCCAACCAAAACAAGTGTTCTGGCAAAACACAAAGCTTGAAATAATCAAACAGTAAGAACAAACATTTAAAAGTGCATTTGCTTCTCTCAATAAACAATGATTTGATTCAGGCAAATAAATGAATCGGGAAGGGCTCGAAAAGATATTTGTTCAGCTTAAAATGAAGCATTGAGAGGTGGGAAAGACGACAGGGTCTGATAGCTGAGAGACATTCAGGTTACACAGATTTTATCTGTTCCTGAGGAATGGTTACATCACATACAACCGTGAGATGGCATCTCAAACTATGATAGGACATGTTGAATGTCTCTTTTTCTAGTCCTCTACTCCTCTGTGGTTATTGGCCAATCACATTTTGAGCCCTGGCGATACTGCTTTATATTCCAATTACAGGCCAGACGTATACCAATATACAGTATATTGCCAAAAGTATTTGCTCCCCCATCCAAATGATGGAATCAGGTGTTCCAATCACTTCCATGTCCACAGGTGTATAAATGAAGCAGCTCAGCATGCAGACTGTTTCTACAAACATCTGTGAAAGAATGTGTCACTCTCAGGAATCAGTGAATTCCAGCGTGGAACTGTGATAGGATGCCACCTGTTCAATAAATCCAGCGGTGAAATTTCCACGCTCCTAAATATTCCACAGCCAACTGTCAGCTGTGTTATAAGAAATTGGAAGTGTTTGGGAACGACAGCAACTCAGCCATGAAGTGGTCGGCCACGTAAACTGACGGAGCGGGTCAGCGGATGCTGAAATTCGTAGTACGAAGAGGTGGCCAACTTTCTGCAGAGTCAATCACTACAGACCTCCAAACTTCATGTGGCCTTCAGATCAGCTCAAGAACAGTGACAGAGGGCTTCATAAAATGGGTTTCCATGGCGACCAGCTGCATCCATCCATACATCACCAAGTGCAATGCAAAGTGTGGATGCAGTGGTGGAAAGCAGCCGCCACTGGACTCTAGAGCAGTGGAGGCGTTCTCTGGAGGACCAATCACGCTTCTCCATCTGGTAATCTGATGGAGAAGTCTGGGTTTGGTGGTTGCCAGGACGATACTTATGTGCCAAGTGTAAAGTTTGGTGAAGGGGGTATTGTGGTGTGGGGGTGTTTTCAGGAGCTGGGCTTGGCCCCTTAGTTCCAGTGAAAGGAACTCTGAATGCTTCAGCATACCAAGACATTCTGGACAATTCCATGCTCCCAACTTTGTGGGACCAGTTTGGAGCTGGTCCCTTCCTCTTCCAACATGACTGTGCACCAGTGCACAAAGCAGGTCCATGAAGACCTGGATGCAGAGTCTGGTGTGGAGGAACTGGACTGGCCTGCAAAGAGTCCTGACCTCAACCCCATAGAACACCTTTGGGATGAATTAGAGCGGAGACTGAGAGCCAGGCCTTCTGGTCCAACATCAGTGTGACCTCACAGATGTGCTTCTGGAAGAATGGTCAAAGATTCCCACAAACATACTCCTAAACCTTGTGGACAGCCTTCCCAGAAGATGAAGCTGTTCTAGCTGCAAAAGTGGACCAACGTCATACTGAACCTTCTGGATTAGGAATGGGATGTTACTGAAGCTCATATGTGAGTCAAGACAGATGAGATGATACCTTTGGCAATATAGTGTAGCTTTAATCGGAGTCTTACAAGTTATAAATGTGTAGCAAAATCCTTTGTGTACTTGCAAATGTGATCAAATCGACATCTACATACATGTAAAATAACGTTACACACGCTCACATTACAGACTGAAGTTTTATTTTTCATTTTCGTGCTGAAAAAGCTGCTTGTGTATTAGTGGCATCACCGTATCTGTGTTGACATGCTGATTCAGTTATTAACAGCATCAATCCAAACTGCAAATATTAATCAAACTAAAGTGCAGTAATACTCTGTAAGTACGGATAAAGATGAAACCTGCAGGATTTCCTTTTTTTATAACAACCAAACTGTCTTATCTTATTTTATTCTACTTATTTCATTCAATATAAGCAAAACAGCCTTAAAACATACACAATGAACTCCATACAACTTGAATGAAAAGGAGCAGAGAGATTAGCAATCTTATATCTTATTAGAATGATAATAATCTTATCGTAATAATAATTTCATTTGGTGAAGAAAGTCAAACTGTACGACCGTGATTATTATATCTATGTTCTAAAAATATTTAGTCTGGGACGCTAAACTGGAGTAAGGTTTACACTTCTTCATCCTTCTTTTAATGTCTCCTGATGGAAATCTCTGTTTTCTTTTACATGATATGAAAACTTAATTTCATGACCTCAGAGCTCGATGCTCCTGACCTGTTTTACTGGCACGGTGACATTTATTTTACACATCCCTGGAGTCTTCCCTGCCCTGCAGCATCCAGAGCATGAGAAAGCACGTTCACATCTCTTTTTCTAAGCCTGAGGCCTCACGTGACAGCTGTGATTTGTTTTATGGCACAGCAGTAAAAGCTCATACACTGGCTGTTTTTATAAACACACATGCAACCCAGGTGATAAATCCCAGTCCCTCGCTGTTCTTGATGATATTACTTGATATTTTTGTACTGATCTTACTGTTGCTAGCTGTCTACCCTGTTAGCTTGTTGTGTGATTACGTCACATGATCACCTGATTGAGCGTGATTGGTTGTAGCTCGCTGCCGGCAGGTGCGAGCAAAGCACGCTTGGATGAACCTTTCTGCAAGGAGCCACCGTGCGACAAATGGAGCGGTATGTTTGACATGAACGGTGGAATTGGCCAGGTTTTGATGGCGAGCTAGACCCAGTTAACTCTAGGCAACTTACCTGAAGATTAGGGGTGGGAGAAAATATCAATACACTGATATATTGCGATATTTTGTGCTGCAATATTGTATTGATATTAAAAGTACTGTATCAACATTTTACAACGAAATCTTGCGTCCCTCCATGAAATTTTGTGAGACCTTGTTTCATTAGCGCCGGGAAACACATAAAAAAGTCCCTGTTATTGTGGAAGAACGTCATTTCCCAGCATTCCTTTCAGAGTCATGTGACTACGGTGCAGCTGCTGCTGCTACAGACTGACTTGCTTTGAAGCTGCTGATAACATGTCTGCTTTTAAGTTTATTATAATAAACATAAGTACCCACATATTGGTTAAATCTCTGGGATGGGCTGTTCTGTAACGTGGATGTGAAACGGCTTCACACTCAGTTTTTCTTATTTTTCCGTGTCTGAGCAGGGGCGGCGGCGCGCCCCCGGCGTGTTTTGCTGCGTTGGGGCTGGCCCCGCCGGGGGATTGATGGCGGGTGGGATGTGGTTTTTCCATCTCCCCACCACGGGAATAACTTCCTCCCCCCCCGGGGGTTTTATTACATGGGGACCTAGTGAAAAAAAAAAAAAAACCTTTTTAAACCGCAGAAGTTATCCGGGAGGATTTTCTGAAGATCAGTCATTCTGTCCTATCATCACCATTATTAGCTGTTTACATGCATTAACGTTCTGATTTTTGTCACCGAACAAATACCAGGACTCAAACATTATATTTCCCTGACACTTTCACGTCATATCATGACCTCATCTTCATCAAAAGTCGAGTCTTGCATGCAAACGCAGATCTTCTCATAGTTCAATAATGCTTTTCCTGGGTTTTCTTGCCCATCCTATGTGTGACGTTGCTCGGAAACCCATCTGTTGGAACCAGCACCCCTGGTTCCCTCTGAACAACGAAACGTCTGGTCTGATGAACTGTGATTGCACTCACTTTTGGACTTGTTCTCTTCTTCTTGTGCATTCCTCATATTTGTAGGAATTTGTGGTTTTAAAATCCAATTTGTCATGAAATTGTGTGTTTAAAGTATTATTAATATAAAATCTGGTACCGCAAAATTTTAGTTGGTGCTTGGTTTCTTACTCTCCACTGCTTGAGCTGCCACCCATTCCTCCTCCTCCCCCTCCCTTTTTACGTTGGTTTATTTTCCCTATAATGACACCCTCCTCCTTTTTTCTCTTGTGACGTTTGCACATACGTGTCACCATAACAACACACCCAGCAAAAACACAGAGGTAACAGTTGCGGTCATTTTTCTTTTTTTCCATCATTCATCATGCTTCGGTTGATTATTAAAGAAAACAACCACATGGAGAAGAAGTCGCCATGACGACTGTTGTCTCTTGTAAACTTGTATTTCAGCCTTGCTAGCGTGACTAGTTTGGCTAACGTCACGAACAAATCTGTACATATGAACAGTTGTGAGTTTTCTTCTCCGAGTCCTGTTGCGATTGTTCCCGTTTCTCTGGTCCTTCTTCAGCAAATCAGCATCTGACGTCCCTCGCTCTGAAGGGCTAGATTCATACCTAGGGTTGTTACGATACCAAATTTCTGTTTTGATCCCGATACCATTTTGTATTTCGATACTTTTCGGTACTTTTTAAAAAGGTAAACCAAACTAAATATTTCTTTTATTTGTGTTATTGTTCTTGAAGCCTTTATTTTAAAATAATCAAATAAAGAAGTAAAATCTTCAATTTAAAACACAGAGAACCAGTAATATAAAGCAATGCCAAATTAAAATCAAAACCATTCTATACACAAAACATTATATGGACATAATTAGAAAAATAAATTGTAAAACTATCTAAATGATATATTGTAAAGCTTTTGGAATACTTTTTTAAATGTGTTTCAAAATGTTAATTTATTTAATGTTGTGTCTCAATAGTTTATGATATGAAACATTAAATGGGTATGAGGTAATGTCTATAAAATCATGTTTGTGTGGCTGACTTCATTATAACATCAGTCAAGTTGTATTAATCATAATATATAATAATTGAACATATCAGTCAGTTCATCTCTGAAGCCATTTTTAAACTTATTTAAACATTTTAAGGTTGTAATAACTTTGAAGAAAATTAAAAGATTATTAACTGTTTGTGTCGTATGTAGGCTTCTGTAGGTTTCTACTGGGCTGGAAGAGGTTTTGTGCTTTTTACTTTGACATAACTGAACAACATCAGCACCAGTTGTTCCTGACTGAAGTCACTAACCGCCGCGGGGGGGCGGGGGGGGGTCGGTGGGTTGTGTTTCCCCCCCCCCCCCCCTTGCCGCCGCCTCTGTCCCCCTTCCTCAACCCGTTACCAACAACCCCCCCATGAAAGAAAAAAAGGAGTCCCCTTTTTTTTTTTTTTGACGGGGAATTAGATTTTTAAAAATTTTTTTTTTCTTTTTTACCTCTTCCCTCTTTGTACATTATCCATCTAAAAACGAAAAAAAAGAACCGCCGGTGGATATAAGAGGTACCCCCCCCCTTTTTTTTTTTTGGAGACAAAAAAAACGGACCCCTCCCCCCCCCCCCCACCCCCCCCCTGGGAAAAGGGGGCTTAAGTCTGCGTAGTTGTCCTTTAGAGGAAAAAAGAAAAGATGACGGCTTTGGAAAAGCCCGTGTTGATAAAGTAGGGGCTCAAAGTACAGTTTGGAAGTATTACGGATTCAAAGCTAATGATGAAGGCGAGCCGTTGAACACTGAAGCACCGCAGTGAAAGCGATGCTACAAAGTCCGTCTGCTAACGGAGGCAAGACTTCAAACTTCAAGTAATCCGCGGCAGCGTCCACTCGCCATGAACCAGCCTGTCTGCTACCTGACGTCTTCTCCTCCTCCTCCTCAGTGAAGGTGCTTCACTGAGAGCCGCATCATTAACTACGTCACACTCACTGCTGGCCTCGCCGCTCTTAAAGAGACAGGCTCCAATTTACCAATTTAGCTGCGTTTTTTTTTCTTTTTAAAGTACCGTTTCTTTTTAAATGCTGGTATAGTACCGTTTTAAACGCTTAAGTATTGCGGTACTATACTGGTACCGGTATACCGTGCAACCCTACCCCCTACCCCTCGTTATGTCCACTACCCCTACATGCAAAGAGGAAGTGGGACACCACTACCTTTCACGGGAGCGCACAAAATTTAGGGGTAAGGCTAAAAAGTAAGGCTAGTGGGTGTATTGGGACGGGTCCTTAGTCTTCTGAAGTCTAGTGCAAAGATCACATCTGTGTTTGTTTGTGCCCATTTTGTACTTAAATCATAGTGTTACACAGGTTACACACACCTAGGCTGATTTGGGGGGAAAAAAGAAAGAAAAAGGATAAACTGTGAGGAATAAAGATAACACAAGGATAACATCTGTCTGACTTTTACTGGCTGAAGAGATCTCAGGGAAGAGACAGGATGAAGATGGATGCTGCTGTCGTTAGAGGAGCCCAAAAATAAACAGTCTATTTTTGTTAAAAGAGATGAATTTTTATTGAAATGTAAAAATGAGCTCAGGAGGAAAATATGTAAGTCAGTGTCACATCGTCTTGTTTTATTTGATGGATCTTGAGTGGAATTTCAATCAAATTGTGGAAAATATGTGCAAACACTGAATCAGTATATTGTTTCCAGAGGTGGACATTTCAGGAGCCAGAAAGTAAAAAAAAAACTTGATTTGTGTTTGGATCTACCTGTACATTTAGAACAGGTGTTTTCACGAAGGAGCTCAACTACCTGCAGAGGAGCTGTTCTAATTTAATTCAGCTGGTTCAGTATATGGTTGGAACAATTGCAGAAAGGGATTTTTACTTTCTTGACCAGGGGTGTCCACCTCTGATTGTTTCTGACAAAAGCTTGTGATTTACACTCTTTCTATGCACGCAGATTATAAAAACATGCATGATGAAGTACTTTTACACCCTCACAGTTCCACTATCATGCTGCATTTATCTGCTGGAAAGCTGACAGAGTTGTATCACACACACTAAAAGCTCCTGGGTTAAACTGCTGGGTTAAAAAGGGACCATCTAATTTCTCAGTTATTTCAAACCAGACATTTGGGTTGTTGGATTGTTGCCCCAACTTCTGGGTCAAATATTCAACCCGAAGTTGAGTAAAAAAAGAACCCAATTTTCTGAGTTTGTCTCTTTTTAACCCAGCAGTTGGTCAAAATAACCCAGTTAAAATAAATTGTTATTTTTAACCCATTATGGGTTTTTTTTGACCCAGGAGTTTTTGGTGTGGCCTGCATCCCTGGCATAGTTTAAGTAACATGGGCCCCATATGTGGAAACCCACATGGAAAACACAGGTGGGGCAACCATGGAAACCATGGACAACCCACTTGGGTCCCTCATATGCAGCCAAAATTTAACCCATATGGGCCCCACACGGAAATGCTGGCTGAGATTTACTTTTCAATTTTCTAAAAATGTTGGGTTTAAAAAACCTGTTCATGTTCAGCCGGTTGTAATGTGAGCTGGTATAAAGTTCAAATAGCTTTATTTATAAATGGATTCAAACACATTTGCAATTACCCAAAGTTACTAATTATGAGACTAATTTCAGTCCATAAACTATCAAACACATCACACTTCTGATGTCCGTGCCTTAAGACTGCAGTAGACACTATGTGACGGTGATGCTGGTGCTCAGTTTTGCACATTTTCATGTGGTTTTCATATTTTTAGGTGTGAAAGAGCAGGAAATCAAAGAAGAAAACGCGCCTGGTAGAAAGACACATGACAAGACCAAGACGAGCTTGCAAATTCTCTTAGAAGTTGGGACATCCAACAAAATCCTGGATGTCTGTAGCTTCAGGCGAGAGCTTGTTAAGTCAAACAAAAGAACTTCCTATGCTGATACAAAACCTTGTTTACTTTTGTCTTTTGGTATAAAAAAGCAAGTCAGCTTCTCCTCTGAAAGTCAAAGACATCAGAGCTTCAAAGCAGCATTTTAAAACAGCAGCGTTTTTCAAATCAATCAGCATTTGGCGTGCTGGATTAGCAATGTTTATTTTTTGCTTGACAGCTTCTGACCAGAATCTATCAACCATAATGTGCTTTGATGAGTCTCGCCTTAAAGGATAACTGTCTTCTTTTCAACCTGGATCTTATTTAGGAATTTATATGTGCATTTACTCACCGGTAACATTTCTATGTCATTCTGATTTCTTTGGATGATATTTAGATTTCTCAGTGTAGATCTATATAATTGGAGTGAAGGGGCAGTGGGAGTGGGCCTCTATATAAGACATTATCTGCAGCAAAACTTCTTCGCATAATATACGCAAGAAATGTAAATATCATCCAAAGGAATCAGAGTGATGCAGAAATATTACTGGTGAGTAAATGCACATCTAAATTCCAAGAAATAAGGTCCAGGTTGACAAAAAAAGAAAGTTAATCTTTAATGTAATGTGCATGTGATCTAGGGCTGGGCGATAATGGCCAAAAATTGATATAATGATATATTGAGCAGTTCACCTCGGTAACGATAAATGGACGATAAACATATCTATAAACCAGCCAAAACAGACAAAAACTACTTTTATTTTCATTTTATTAAAACAGATATTCTGCCGTAACTGGAACTTCACGTGACTTCTTGTTTGGCTGATAGATTAACAGGTTCCTCAATAAACACCCAGTAGATGTTTTGGACATATGAGAAGTACTGTAAAACTGAAATACAAACATACAAATTAATGACTGAATTATTAATTATAAATTGCTTAACTCAAATGAGTTATTTTGTTATTTATATATGAGCAAATATTACTTTGTGTCCATGAAAACCAGTGCCGAGTATCCCATTAAATTCACACGCGACTACCGATTAGCATGAATGCTAACTTAACATTGAAAAACCCATAGACAGGCTAACGCAATTAGCATCACTACTGTTGTCAAAACGTTTAACACAAACAACGTTCCTTCAAACGTTTATCACTTTACACTGATCATTTACAGACATATGTTGTGCAGAAAACCTGCAAAAGATGATGAAAAACACGAAGCTCCAGTGCAGGAATGTCACGTAAAGAAATTACGGCAAGTTTGAGAGAACAAAAACGTCCCGTGCGGCAATTCCACTGCCGGCTTTCTTAAAGGGGCCGCGGCACCGAACATACCAGCATGGGAAAAAATTACGTTGTTTATCGCTGTAAATGTCTGTAAATTTTCGGTTTATCGCCCAGCCTAATGTGATCTGTAGCATGCGAACATACAAATATGGAAAGTCACAGTTGCTCTAAATTCTTGAGTGGGGATCGACCGATACAGATATTTTAGGGCCAATACCAACATTTTTTCTCATCAGCCTCAGCCGATGGCTGACCTCTGATATTTGGGCCAATACCGCATTTAACTCCCAAATTAATATAATGAAGAGTACAATGAAAAGTAATTTTAAAACTCATTGAAAGGGGAAGTTCTGGATTTTTGACATAGGGCCTCCTTTACAAGTGAGCCAGGATACTACTGGAGACAGTTTCAACATATTTCATTCCCTCATTCTAGTTTCAGGAGGTCGCCGATGCTAATACTAGCATAAGTCAATAGGATTCTGCTAGCCTGTCATGAAAAACAATCTTAAACACTCCACAGAGCATCCGAGGCAAATCATTTATAACTTCAGGCTATCTGTGTAAATGCTGTGTTAATAGAATGTTACAAATAAACCTTACCTGCATTTCGTTGCTGCTACGTGCATGAAGGAATTTACACAAATTACACAGATATACAGTCAAAACTACGGCCACGTCTGAAAGGCATGAGGATATGTCAGATTTTGAAGATGATTTTGACCTTTTTCATCAAACTGTCACCATTTCTCTATCAACTTGAATACACTGACAAAGGTAGTAACACTACCATTGTCAAAGTGTATCATTCTGCAGCTGGTAAGAAACTAGTTCTTCAATATGTAATGCAGAATTTGTCAAACAGTGCTAATTTTACTAGTTTAACACATGTTTACTATTTTCATTTACACAGATGGGCTTGCTGATTTGCCTCGGATGTTCTGTGGAGTGGATAAGATTGGTCTTAATGACAGGCTAGCAGATTCCTGTTGAATCGCACTAGCATTAGCATCGGTGACCTCCTGGAACGAGAATAACAGGATGAAATATGTTGAAACTGTCTTCAGTGATACGTAGTACCTTGGCTCACTTGTAAATGAGGCTCTATGTCAAAAATCCTGAACTTCCCCTTTAACCACCTTAGCCATATTTTTTCAGAAAAAAATGCCTAAAAAGACATGCCCAAAGTAAATGAAGAATTGCTCCATAATAATAAGGTTATTTTTCGTGTTTTGGTATAAAGGGACATCAAGACAGTTCAGAGAATGTATTTCCAGTGTTATAAACAGTGTGTCTGTTTTTATGCCTGAGTAAATTACCATAATATAGAGGAGAATTGTGAAATTTCTGTGCTTGCCTGTTGTTTTTTTTATTATTTGGCAGATGGTAACACCATGTTAATAATGATTTCATGAAGACAGATGCTATTTATTACCTTCAGTTACTCCTTGACAGCAAATAAACCAAATTTGAAAGAGTTTGAGCAGAAGCAGACGATTCTATACAAGTTTTAGTAAAGCCTTCACCAGGCATCAGATTGTCTAGTTTGGTATAGTTTTACACCAAATTATGAAAATGTAGACAGTAACTAGAATAGGAGTGAATACACTATGAAATATTTACATCAGGCCAAAAGAGATTAATGCTGTGAAAATAATTGTTTTTTACAAAATTCAGTAGAATCATAAATTGCCTTGGTTTAGTGTGATATTGTGGTGAACTGTTCGTATAAAAAGGTAAATAACTGTCATATCAACGCAAATTAGCAACAAAAGTAGTTACAACTTAAAAATGGTACAAGAACTCACTCACAGAACACACTCAAAAATAGAGGTAGAGACAGGAACATTTCTGTACCTGTAGGTACATTCTTTTTTACAAATGTTCTCTCAAAAGTACAATATTGGCCTTTATGAGGCCAGAAGTACCTATATACTACGAAAAAGGGTCCAAAGTAATATAAAGTACAAATTTGTACCATTTCAACCCTAAGGGTACCTGCAGCATTGAAAAATGTGCGTAGCTTGTACCATAACCATAAATAGCAGTACTTCTAAACAGTAGTATAATTATGGTTATTATATTATGATTTTCATAATAATCATAATAATCATAGTAATAATTACATGTATAATTATATATGTGTTTGGCCTAATATTTATACATAATTATTAATTTATTATTAGCATCTTTGATTGTTGTCATAATCTCTATTTTATTGACTTTTATTCATCATTTTTAATTGGTTTAATTGTACTTAATTAACTCATACAGCTTGATAAGGTACAAAAATGAACCAGGACCAAAGGTACAGAAATGTCTTTCAAAAAGGAACCCCCCCAATAACAAGCTTTGTACCCTTTTAAGTACAAATTGGTATCTCTATTTTTGAGTGTGAAGGGGTCCAGAAAAAAAAGAACAAAGCACTTCAAATAAGTGTATAAAAAAAAAAGAAATAGTGCAGAAATATTAAATAAAAACATTAAACTTTTAATAAATATTTAAATGAAATAAAGTCTGTAAATATTGCAGAGTGGCATACAACACACGCCGATGCCGATACCAGCAAAAAATCAGCCGGCCAACATATCGGTCTAACCTTATTCTGGAGTATTGATCTGAACTCAGGAAGGTTTATGTGAGACGTTTTACCTGCAGACGTAGTCGGCCTTGCAGACCCGCAGCTGAGCCAGACAGTTGGGCTTTTCCTTCTCTTCGTAGGAGCATGACGGCACGATGGTTTGCCTGCGGCGCTCTGCGCAGGCTGTGTCCGTGCAGGGACAGAAAAGCAGCTCATGGGTGTAGTCAGGAGGAACGCGGTCAAAAAACTTCCTCAGCGCCTTGTTGCACTTTGCTCGGTTACACGGCCCCGAGCGGGCTGACGGCTGGATGCAGGCGGAGACGTACTCTGTACGGAGCTTCTGACATGTCTCATCTATGTTACACGCCTTGGCAGCATCCAGGCAGCGGTTCACTGTCGTTACCTCAGACTCTGGAAGAAAACACACACACGAGAAAGAAAAGATTAAAACATGCTCAAATGAGAGGGAAAAAGCTTTTCATCCTTCTGTGTGGTTTGAGAAAATCAAATCCCAGGCAATGTTTACAAATGATTTCATGGCCTAATTGGAGCTGGTATTGATTTGCCGCTCTCACCTCTGGACTTGGATGCAGTGTTGCATCTGCAGATGAAAAAATAAAAAATAAAAAAATAAAAGTGTGCATCTTCAGTAACAAACTAAACCAAAATGGTGATTATACGTAATAAGCCTCCTCGTAATAAATAGAACATGAATGGTGTTTGAATGTTGCATGAGCTGGGCTCTGACTGGGTTTCAGCCAAGGCCTAATGGCTGAATATTTCATTCTGCTGGGTTAATGCAGAGTGGCAGCACTGAAGAAGTGGCTCTTCCATCTCTCCACCACACAACAAGGCCTGTTATTACCACTCCTTCCCCTTCATCCATCCATCCCTTCATACATCTTCCATCCCTCACTCACCTGATTCCCATCTCTTGCTATTTTCTCCTCTTGTTTGTGCCATCACCACCTCTCACCAATCCGTCTCTTCCATTACTCCTCTCAGCTTTCTTCTACAGTTGTGTGAAAAAGTGTTTGTCCCCTTCCTGATTTCTTATTTTTTGCATGTTTGTCGAATGTTTGAGATCATCAAACAAATTTAAATATTAGACAAAGATAACACAAGTAAACACAAAATGCAGTTTTTAAATTAAGATTTATATTTTTAAGGGGGGAAAAATCCAAACCTCTATGTCCCTGTGTGAAAAGGTAATTGCCCCCTAAACCTAATAACTTAGGTTTTCCCCTTAGCAGCAACAACTGCATCAAGCGTTTGTGATAACTGGCAGTGAGTCTTCTACAGCGCTGTGGAGGAATTTTGTTCCACTCATCTTTGCAGAATTGTTGTAATTCAGCCACATTGGAGGCTTTTCCAGCATGAACCGCCTTTTTAAGGTCATGCCACAGCATCTCAATGGGATTCAGGTGGGGGCTTTGACTAGGCCACTCCAAAGTCTTCATGTTGTTGTTCTTAAGCCATTCAGAGGTGGACTTGCTGGTGTGTTCTGGATCATTGTTCTGCTGCAGAACCCAAGTGCGCTTCAGCTTGAGGTCACCAACAGATGGACGGACGTTCTCCTTCAGGATTTTTTGGTAGAAGCAGAATTCATGGTTCCATTTACCACAGCAAGTCTTCCAGGTCCTGAAGCAGCAAAACAGCCCCAGACCATCACACTACCACCACCATATTTTACTGTTGGTATGATGTTCCTTTTCTGAAATGCCGTGTTACTTTTACGCCAGATGTAATGGGACCTCCACCTTCCAGAAAGTTCCACTTTTGTCTTGTCAGTCCACAGAGTATTTTCCCAAAAGTCTTGGGGATCATCAAGATGCTTTCTGGCTAAACTGAGACGAGCCTTTATGTTCTTTTTGCTCAGCAGTGGTTTTGGTCTTGGAACTCTGCCATGCAGCCATTTTTGCCCCCCAGTCTCTTTCTGATGGGGGAGTCATGAACACTGACTCAGGTTTTCTCTTTTTTTTTTTTTTTTTTTCTTTTTCACACAGGGTCATGAGGGTTTGGATTTTTTCTCCTCCTTACCAATAAAAAACTTAATTTAAAACTTAATTTAAAAACTGCATTTTGTGTTTACTTGTGTTATTTCTATGTAATATTTAAGTTTGTTTGATGATTTGAAACATTTAAGTGTGACAAACATGCAAAAAAATAAGAAATCAGGAAGATGGCAAACACTTTTTCACACAACTGTATCGACTCTTCCTCAAACTTCGCCCACCTCTTCCTCCCTGTCAGTCTGACTTACGCGGTAATGAGTCTCCACTGTGGACGCGCTGGGAACCCTCCCTTTGTAACTTTTAGCCGCATTATTTCCCAATCCATCATCATATGTTCATGTCCTCCCCCCTCCATCCTTCAAGTCAATATGGCCATGATGATGCTCAACCCCTCTGGCAGATAGTGCTGCTCATTAGTTCCTAAAGTGCCCGTAGTTGTGTCTCCTGGTGGATTCAACTCTGACCAAGCTGTCATATAAAATAAGAATGACCTTGGAGAGCGAGCTAACAGCCCAGCACAAAGCGCAGGTTACTGTATTCCCAACTTAATGCTCAGAAGCCTGAGGGGGAGGAGAGGGTGGACTTTGACAAATCGTATCCCATGGCCACATTAATGGGGAAGGACAACTCGCACATTTTAATGTAAAATTCTCATTTATAACCAAAATACCCCAAAACAAGGCGAGTGCTGGGCTGTTTCTCCCAGGAACAAGCGGAGGCTGACTTCACTGATGCTGTTGATCATTTTCCATTCTCAGACCTGATTCTGTAATCCATCCATCTTCTATACCCCCCTCCCCCCCCCCCCTTTTTTTTTTTATCCTGTTCAGGGTCTGGAGCTTTCCCCAGCTTTCATTAGGCAGACTGACCAACCACAGGGCTGACACAGACATCCGTACTCACACCAACGGTCAGTTTGGATTCATCAGTTCATGCAGTGCATGTTCAGAGCGCCTGGAGAAATCCCACACAGGCACAGGGAGAGCAATCAAACTCCACACAGGGGCCCCAGCTGAGGCTTGAAAAAGGGCCCATGTTGCTGTGAGTAGACTGCTAACAACCCAGCAAGGATTAGAACAGACTTATAAAGTCTATAAACTCCGACCTATCTGGAAGACATTGCTCTCTTTCACCACGTATGAACACTCTTGGCATGCTCTACTCGTTGCCAGGATTTCTCTGGACGTAGTCTTCAATTTACACTGTCCTTGACTTTGGAAGCAGCTAAATTTTAGTGGGTCCAGAACGCAGACGTCCCCCAGATTCAAAACAGCGTTCAAACCTTACCTCTCAGAGCCCGTACGTAACCTGGATCCTGAGGTTTTGTTTTAATGTTGCTGACTGATACTTTTTGTACACTTTTGGCAGCATCCGGTGGGCAAACCTGTTCATGGAAGTTGGGGATGCTGCGCATGCGTGCTGCCTTTGCTACTATCCGCAGTGCTTCGCCTGTGATTGGCCTGTACTGCCGCGAATGCCGCCTAAATGGGCATTCGATTCAAACACATTTCAAATGTGAAATCGGCTTCTCGTTTGTACTTGATCAGAACGTGTGGGTCACGAAACATAACTGAAAAATTCTTGAGTCAATTAGTTTCACCAAGTGGTGCTCGTCAAGGTTATTATAGTTAACTAAAACTAACGAAAAAACAAAAAGTAAAATTGAAAAAACATTTTTGTTAACTAAAATAAGAATAAACATTTACAAAACGATAACGAACTGAAACTGTATTGTGTCCTTACAAAACTAACTAAAATAATTGCAGAAACATAATTAGTTTTAGTCTTTGTAAATTAATATAATACATCAGCCTTTTGGGTTGATATGAAATCTATTTTTATTTAATCTATTTTTTTTTTGCTTGACTGGTTTTACTCCGAGTGACTTTCTGATTATTTTGAATGTCACACTAGACAAACACCTGTAATTTACGGAAAACAAAACAAAACACTAAAACTAACACTGAAACTGATAAAAACTGAACTAAAACTAAACATTTTCCAAAAATAGAAACCAATAAAAACTAGCAAATCTGCTCAAAAAACTGACTAAAACAAACTGAATTGAAAAACAAAACGTCAAAACTAAATAAAAACTGAAACTAATAAAAAAAAAAAATCCAAAACTATTATAACCTTGGTGCTAGTTGGAACTGCCAGATTACAGCAACTATGCTAAGCTAAGCTAAAGTCAGTGCCGGTTTCGGTTAGAAAACACTTCTGCCCACTTTTTCAACTCAGGGGACTGTGGGGGGGAGGATCAGTTTCACCCAGAGGTGGTTTAGTATAGTTCATATATTGAAAGCAGGCAAAATGTCATCATGGTTCAGGAAAGTGAACTTTGCACAGCATCACTACGGACTGAGACGAGTATTTGCTTTGTCACCTTGCGGTGACCTGCAAGGTTCATCAGCAACAAGTCCTCCAAAATGAGACGTATTATAGGGTTGTCTGTGCACACCTGAAATCACGCTCCATCAGTGTTTTTTTACAGCTCCCTGACACCCCCCAACAGCAGTAACAGGAGAAATGACGCAGAAGATACAAAACTGTGACTGAGGAGAGGGTAAGTATAGACTGGAAAAGATATTAAACAATTGATTGAGACACTTGAGGGGGTGTTTAGCTGAACTGGTTGAGCAGCTGATCCATGTTCAGAGGCTACAGCTCCTCAACACAGCCGGTCTAGGTTCAATTCCCCCACCTTGGACCATCATCCACCACCCTCTGCCCCCCTTTCCCTGTCAATATACAGGAATATAAAGGCCATTACAGCGCCCCCCCCCCAAAAAAAAACCCAAAAACAAACAACAACTGTGTATCCAACTAAACCTGAACTGGCGAATGTGGACATGATTATCGGGAATAGAGCTTAGCCATTGACTCTCAGTGCTAGTCGTAGTTTCTGGTAGCGGTTTAGTCAAACATTTCAACAAGGATATTCTTATCATTTCTAAACGGTTTACAGCTGATGTGGGGAGGAAGGCAGCGTTGGGGGGAATACTTCCTGAATGTATTTAGTTACAGAATACTGAATACACACTTAAAAATGTATCTAGCAGCGTATTCCGTTACACTGCTTAATTCTAGTATTGTATTCTAAATACTTTAAATATTTCTCATTAAACAGCATTTATGTCTATTAAATGCCACTTCATGCAATGGCGGCTCCTCCTGCAGGAAAATCGAGTATTTTAATGCTAAACATTATTTGAAGTAAATTAAACAATTACCAATTTGTTCAAAATTAATTTTGATATTTATTACAATGTACAGATTATATTTTTGTCTCTGTAATAAAGTGACAAAGTGCTTGTACCTAAACTACTTAATGATCTTATCACAATCTTGGCTGAAAGAGTCATCTGTGCAGATTTCTTATGTGATGGCCCCTTTAGCTGTCAAAAATGCAATAAAAAGCAAAAAAACAGGCAACAAACTCAGTAAATAAAACACCTTAATTTAAGGTGCTACTTCAGATTAGAGTTTGAGTCTTTGAACGCAGTATGACAATTATGGCGTGCAAAAAGTTATTGCTACTTGTCGTAGTAACCTTCATTTTACCAGGAATAAAACTCATTGACATTAAAAACCCCTCTTTTTTCAAGAGTCACCTGGCCAAGACAGCAGCATAAAATCAACAACATAAAACACATAAACATAAAACACACAACAAAACCAGAAATACACACAAAAATGTTTGACATTTCAAGAAAACACTGGAAAAAATCATTTGGGCAGTTACAGGAGCCAAGAGAACCGGTCTCTGTCCTTTAAAACTGATTTAAACTTGACCAAAGTTATGAAACATGACAGTTTGGTGTTATTCCAGGCTGCAAGAGCAGAACATCTAAAAGCCTTTTTTACCCACAGTTATTGCTAGCCAGCGCAGTGATGTTAGCACAACAAATGTCATGCACATCAATTTCTTTGGGTTTGTTGTGAATAGTGTCCTTGGCAACCACTGTAGCAACAAAAATTCTTTTTTTTTTTTAAAATCTGAAAGCAGTGATGTTGATAGGTACGTGACGTGTTCTGCATCTCTGACGCATTCAAATCTGAAAGGGTGCAGTAAACTCATCATCCCTGCGTCCCAGGGACTCACCACATGCACCACCACTTCTGTTTAAAATCACCGTAACTACCGAAAGAAACCTTTTTTCCACACATAGACGTTATTTTAAATCTCATCGTAGCTTTGTGGCGAAGCCCGTCTGGACTCAGTAGTTATCCTTTATCATGCTGATGGTGAACAGTTATTTTCGAGATGTCCTTGAAGGCAGCAGAGCTGCGTGCGTCTCACCTGAAGTTTCCTTTACTGGGTAACGAGGTTGTTTTAATCTCCTTCTTCTGCCAGTTTAGTGTTCATGGTTTAATGTTTGCTTGGAGCACCAGCATGACTGCAGATCCCTACTGCTGGATCAGTTTTTCATCCCGATGTGATCTACGGCGACTACAGCTGCACATGCGCACATCGTGGGTCTGCTCGTGGTTGAAATGGATGTAAGGAGGTTTTTTTCCTCTCAGAAGAAAGGCAGTCATCTTTCCTGCTGGTTGTACAATTCAGATGAATACAGCTACTTAACAAATGAACACAAAGGCTGATTACTGATAATACTGGGTCCTTGTGATACAGGAATCCTTCCTTTTCCTGTTAACTGGGTTCTAGTTGTGAAACTCTGAAAACATAAACCCTTTTCAACACCGCATTCTGTAAAATCCTATTCTTACTAAACCAAAACAAAGAGCAGCAACAGGTGAGATTATTCTAAAGACATCCATTAAGCCCCGTTTCCACCCGCGGGTCAGGTCGGGCCAGACCGGATCGGGTGGGTTTTGGTACGGATGTGTTGATTTAGCGCTGCGTCCCCACAGCAACCTGTACCCACTCTGGAGGCGGAGAATTAGCTGGACAGCGCTGCTACGGGATCGCGTGACATTATCGCCGTGCAACGCCGTTTAACCAAAACACCGCGCCACACGTGACAGAAACAAAAGGAGTCACCCCGGCTTTGTTTTTACACTTGGTCATGCGGAAAGTGAGATTTTTCAACAAATCAATGTATTGCTTTGTGTTAGCTCCACCTCTTTGGTCCGGATCGGTTAGATCAGTACCCCTACCGAAGGGTGCCAAAAAAGTAGGCCGGGTCGGGTCGGATATAAGGGTACCCGTCCAGGTTTTTATCTGTGGAGACGCAAAAAAACGTGGACCGATCCGGCCCGACCCAGACCCGCTGGTGGAAACGGGGCTTTAGGTTGAGTGATGGTGTAGTCTTTTGATTTCCTTTCATTTAATCTTTTATTATCTTTTTTTTGGGGGGGGTAGCGTAGTAGTTAATGTTGCGGGCTGGGGTCCCCAACACGACACCCAGGTGAACCACTGTGGACCCACACCCACTGCTACCCGGACGCCCCAGATAGCAGCCCACTGCTCCCAGGCTCAACCTGAGAGCGTGAAATGCAGAGAACCAATTTCCTAATTGGCTCTCTAACTGGGGTTAACAAAGTTCATCTTTTTTTCTTTCTTAATTCTTGGGTGAGTATAAACAAACATTTATGAAGTTAATTTGGGAGTAAATTTCTCTCCAATTAGTTACTGTGGAGAGAAAATTCGTAGCTGGATAGATCTGCATCTTATCTGATGGAATTATAACGTATGTCCTCCTGCATTTCTGATAAAAGTTTAGCATTTACATTGTTGCATACAGATTATTTCAGCAAGAGCACAGTGGTCATGGTAGTTCAGGCTACTCGGGTTTGATTTGTTTAAAGAACTTTAAAAAAAATGCTTTTTCAATACAAAATAATTGGAGGAGAAAGTCTTGCTTTTAACTGCTTTCATGACCTCCCAACGACCTGATGGACAAAATATTGAATGTTATTTCATGAGAGCTAAGCTCCTCCTGTAATTTAATCCTAGAGGTATTTGAATTTTATGTCATGCCACTGACAGTTTCTCTAATAAACTTTTCATATTTTAAATTTTAATTTCATATACATACATGAATATGTCTGTTAATTATAACCATTTCATACCATCAGCAACAGAGGTAAACGCTACAATTTTAAAAAAAATAAAAGAATGTAAGAATTAGATGAAAATGATTTTTTAATATTTTTTATTTATTTTTTAAAATCTGGGACCTACTGAATTTCCCAAGGATCCACTCAAATCATCACCTGTGGGTCCCAGGGACTCACTACATCAAAAATCTATCAACATCACTGCTGAAAGAATGTACGTTGAAATGAAAAAACTATGGATCGTACACATAAACCATCTGGACATTATGAAAATAAAGTTTGTATTTGTAGAAAAGCAATCAAAACAAAGCTAAATCTTAGCCTCAATCTCACAATTTATCTTAGAAAATATAAATATCGACCGAAAATTGCAGGATATCAGCCTTTTTTTTTGGTTTGTCACATCAGAGAGGAACTCAGCAGTCACGTGACCCTGCTAGAGGTCGCATTTAGTAAAAACACAAGTATACTGTAGTTCGTATTTTGATGCATGCACAAACAAACCTATAGTACGTCTGATTTTGGAGGACACATTGGTCATTTCAGGCTTTCCATTCATTCTTCCTGGCTTTTCCTGGTTTCCTGGTGCATATTTTAATATTGCTACACTGTAAAAAATGTTACTGTGGCTCAAATTTTAAAAATGCATCAACTTGTCACAGAATTTTTTTTTTTGTTAACTAAATTCATTGTTTGGTTGACACCATCAATTTTGATTTACTGTAAATCTATTTTTTACATCAAAGAAAGAAGTTGCTTTGACACAAAGTAAAATATAATTCAGAACAATTAAAACATTTTCTTTACTTTCTTACAACTTAAATTTTTATCTTGGAATAAACTACACAAATTGCTGTAATTCTATAAAATGCATTTTTAAAAATGTTCCCAAGTTAAATTTGTGATTCAGGACAAAGTAAAATTTTACTAATATCTCACTCAATACATAATATTTATAACCAAGCTTAATGTATGAGTCTGTGACTAACAACATAAAAAGCATTTATGTCATGTTGGTTTTGAGCCACGCAAAGTACAAGGAAGGATCACAAACAGGTTAGGACTTTATCTCCTTCTACTGTCCTTCACACTCATGGTGAAACTTTAACGTCCAAACTGGACAGAATTTCTTAAGAACTTCCTCTGAATGTGGACATAACAAAGGCAGTAAAGCACATAACTTAAATTTATAGGATAACAATCAGAAAAGGTTAAATTCCTGATGTATTTGTATTTCCTATGAGCCTTTGTGGTCTGGATATGCTGAGTTTTAAAAATAGCTCCGCCCCCTTTGTTGTTCATGCACTCTGAAGCTGAAACAACTTAAAAAATTTACTTTGACTGAAGTAAAAACTTATTTCAGAATAAAGAGCGTGATTTTTAAATTAATTTAACTAAAAAAAACATTAGATTTCATCACCAAATCAAAATAATTAAGTTAGATCAATGTAAATAAGTCTTTCATACCAACTACAGCCCAGATACTCTTTTTACAGTGTACTTTGGGCTGCAACTGATCAGTGGGAGAATATGTGCTTCGTGCATCCAGTAACATGCAATCATACAGATGTTTTTCAGCCAAGAGCAAAAGTGTCTGATGCAAAGTCGAGTGATGCAAAAATCATTGCATATATCACATTCCCTTTCATTTCAGGTTTGAGGAGATTTAGGACCATGTTTGCTGTTCTGTGATCTAACGTATTGGGTTAAGGCGAGACACTCCAGGCAAATAGGGTTAAAATTCAACTAATTGGTATCACCATGAAACTTTCCTGGTTTGTTCCTCACATTAGGGCTATCATTTTTTGTATTGCAAGTTTTCTGAAATTTTATGTTTAAATATGCTAATCAGGTGTTATATAGCCAAAAATGCATTAATTTGCGTACATTTCTAAGGAAAAAAAATCTAAACACACGATTAAACAAGGTTCAAAGCTTCTTTTGAATTTTGTTCACATATTAAAGTCAAAAAATATTTATAGAGGGGATTTTCAATATCTTTATAGATCATTTCACAATTTAGAATATACTGTCAGCAACCTGAGAAAAAACATTTTTTGGGCATATTTTTGGTGATGAAATGTTCCATAAATCAGGCTGTGAATGAGATATCAAAAATCCTTCGGTAAAAACTTTTAGAATGCAGTCAGGAGTAAAACTTGAAAGTTTGGTTTCTGTAAGTGCTCCTGAAGTTGAGATTTTCTTTACCCGGAATAAGAGAAAAAACTCAGAAACTGAGAAAACAGCCTTTAAAGTTTTGGATTGTAAAATTCTCCACATTTTTTTCTAAAACACTATTTACAGACATCAGATCCAATCAGATTCATGAGCTGGAAATATCAAGTTTTGCTGAGATGACATGGTTCAGGAAAAAGAGAGGTTTCCATCGATACCAGACATGACGGGGTTCAGACAGAGCTCTCCGTTTAAAAACACCAACTTTAGCTGCATTTTGAGGAGATTTGGGTGCATCAGACAAAGAATCATGAAATAAACTCCTAAAATTTTTATTTTTGATGTTTTTTATTTTACACTAGACTGAAAGGTGGTACGGTCTAACTTCCAGTCAAGCCCTAAGCAACTGGTCTAGCTCCTCTTAAGGATGGGAGCTATCCATGTGGACATTGTGCTCAGTGTCACAACACACGGAGAACTTCTGTTTTTAGACACCCTAAATCAGGCAAAAGCTTTTCTGTTAAGGGCTTTATCACATGTAGTACAGAAAACGTAATGTGATAAAATTTACATTGGTAAAGAATCAGTGAGCATGAAAGCTCTATCAGACGTTATGACTCCAATTATCACTTCACTTCAATGAGGCCTCTCATCCAGTCTCTTCCTTACGGTTTCAGGGCATTGAACATATTATATTGCCAAGAGGAGGAGATATAGATTTAAAATGAAGTCAAAGGGAACTTTTTTGGATAGATACCTTAAATGCTCTTCAACCTCAGGCCTCAATGAGGATTTTGATATGAGTGTGATGCTGTAACTCAGGGTTTCTCCTTGTTCTTGCAGCCACTGTTTTTTGTCTGTGGTTTATGACGGCCTTTGCCTGATTCCCTTCCATAGCCATTGGTTCTATTCTTGTAATTGTATTGTAGATTTGGGGAATTGTTATCTAGGATTATTGTACCTAAACCCCATTTACAATGAGTGATTTTTCTGCTACTCTTTTCTAAGTGACTTCTTGATCGCATTGATTGTCCACCTGTGTACATTCTTCTAAAGCATTTTAAGAAGGCATCCATGCCTCACAGTCTTTAAAAACTACCATTCCCAGAATGCTTTGCCAGATGATTGCTCACAGGTGAATTGCATACTGTCAACGATTAGAGTGGAACTGAACTCTTTTTATTCATCGTTCGATAGCTGCGTTACATGGACCCAAATAGACCATTGCTTTCGGTTTAAACCTTCGGATTAAATATCCATAACCTCTTTCCATAGCGCCGAACCAAAAATTTCTCGTTTCCGGGGTAGAATATCTTTCCCCAAACCAACGGGGTTCATGTAAACGCTAATCAAAAGTGTGGTTGCGCTCTACAGCGCACTTCACGACGCAACGAAATCGTTTCCTCACTTTACATGCTGTGAACAACGAATTCCCTGACAGCAGAAAGTTTGTTTAACTCAAACTCTGTCTCTACAGCTTTTCCTCTTGGTTGTTTCCAGTAGGAGCTCATGAGGATCAGCTGCTGCTTCATTAACGTCCTGCAGAAACCACAACGACTGTGACGATCAGCTGTTTGTAGACCTCCGTCTTTAATAAATAACGGATTTACATCATTCTGTGCATGTCAGGCAGGATTATTCTGAATGAATATTGGCGCATGTACACGCCAGATCCGAATGTATTAGTTCCCAAGTAAACAGCTGCCCTAAAATCCTCAATCAGAATGATTTCAATCCGAAGGAAAAAAGTCTCCATAAACGTCCCATTGTTGTATTTAGTGAAGCTTCCTGAAGCAATGAGGCTTTCCAGCCAATGGGCTTTATGCACAACTCTACTACTTCCTGAGCTTAGACCAGCTCCTTTGCCTCCTGTCTTTCATTACTGGACAGACTGATTAGTCCAGGTGTGTCTGGCCGTTGTCCTTGTGGTTACTGAGGTCAGGCACACCTGGAGTAATCAAATCATCTCTGAGTCTCGGGTTCATCGGGCACATCACTAGTTGTACTCCGCTCTGATGAAGGTCCCCTAGGACCGAAAGCTCGGCAATAAAGTTGACATTTGTACAGACGAAGTGTGCGTAAATCTCTTATTTTCACTAGCTGCTCTTCATTTCCAATACCGTCTTAAAACTACACCAGGTTGAGCGGTAGTCCATTTGCAGCCTGCAGACTAATAATCATAATGGATTAGATTTATATCGCGCTTTTCAAGGCTCTCCCAGTAGCTCCATTATTCATTCACTCCTCATTCATACGTGGTGATGGTAAGCTATGTATGTAGCCACAGCTGCCCTGGGGCAGACTGATGGAAGCATGGCAGCCATTTTGCGCCTACGGCCCCTCCCACCACCACCAGAACATTCACACACATTCATACAAGGCAAGGGGGGTTAAGTGTCTTGCCCAAGGACACAACGACAGATGGCTGGGGGATCAGGATTCAAACTGCCAATCCTCCGATCATTGGCCGACCTGCTCTACCACCTGAGCCACTGTCGCCCTCGTCTGAAAGAAAACATGTTGAAGGAGGGAAAAAAAACGAAGATCTCAAAACTGACCAGGTGATGAAAAAACTGTTTTTACCTGTAGTGTCACAGCCTCGTGAGACCATCCGGATCTCGCGAGCTTCAGGTTTTCACTCGCAGATCAGTCTGGCTACTTTCCGTTGAAGAGAATTTGGAGCAGTTCACCAAACGAACGTCCAATCAGCGTTGGCTTTGAGGCGGGTTGAGGTGTGACGCAACGAGAAGCGACAGTTCAGTCTAAACAACATGGCAGCTTCAGCGGACGAAACTAGCGTCAGCGTGGCTATCGCTCAAGTTTTATCGGAATTACAGAGTATTTCTTCACCGAAAGGAGAGAAAACACTGCTCTGGAGGCTTTTCTCCAAGGAAAATATGTTTTTGCTCGTGTTTTCTTCGTTGCTTTGTTAGTAGGTTGTATGCTTCGTTGATCTGATTGGTTGATTTGTCCCGTCTATCACCAACATAGGTGGTGATAGACAGATGCCTTATCCAATCAGCTAACCAGTATTTTCGCCCCTTCCCAAACTACTCTAACGCATGGTTCCCAGATGGATATGCGGAGCAAATCCATCTGGTGGAGTCGGGTTAGTAGTGCCCCCCCTCAAGCTGTTCATCACCGGAGTCATTTCTTACCTGCATCCTGCAGCTTGGAAATGATCAACAAGCGCTTCATAGGACCCTAAATAAAATCTCATATCTACATTATCTAATTAATCTAATCTATCTTAGTCGTACCACTGAGTAATTTAATCAACACCATCATACTTTTTAAAACAAACGGAAGGCCTTAAAATGTAACTGGAAGTTTCTGTGTGTGTGACAGCTCACTGGCGATCACGGTGGCAACCGCCACATCCACTTTTCTATTGCTATTCACTTATTCATCATTAAAACGTATTCAGATGGTTCAATTCAGTTTCCTCAGAGCAGCTTTCAGTAATACACCGCTTACATGTTTACTATTGCTCCACAGCCCCTAAGCTTTGCCAGAACTGGGATATTAAGCAATTTACTGGCAACCAAATGAGTGTTTCTGAAGATAATGAACAGATCAGGGGTAAAGTGGTGGATTATTCCATATTAGAAAGAACATTGTATGGACATTCTTAATACCTTTTTTTTTTCCTTTGGGTTGTTGGAATCTATTGTCGTGTTTAGCTGAGAGGAGGAATCATCCTTCATGATGGAGCACAATACAATTTCTTTTCTAAAAGGTGCATAATTGACAGTCAGAAGACAGACTCGGAAAATGTTCCTTTGGGAGACTTAAGGTGGTCATGTTTATGGAAGATAAACAGCACCAGAGCTGTAGTTTTTTCCTTTTAAATATTGCAACGGGATGGAGCTGCTGCTACATATTCAGCCGTCTGGATTTAAAGCGTAAACTAAAGCATCGCTGTATCATCTGCATCTAAAGGGCTGATTTCCTCACCGCTTTCCAAGCCTGTGACCAACTTGTTGCATCCTGGACTCTGAGAAAACCGAACTGATGATATATTTTCTTCCAACAAGGGAGCATGAAGTGGAAAATCCTTGTAAGGAAACACAATTTGTACCACTCCTACAGGCCACTGATGCATTAAAGAGCTTCTCTTCGGGTGCAGAACATGTAGCGTTCAGAGAAAAGCAGTCTTAACACCACCGACTTGACTTTAGTTAGCTGATTAATGGGCGCCGAGTGAAGCACTCTGTTATTTGAATACTCCTTAAAATATGATGAGCTGTGGCTCTGGCTTGCATTTTGGAGAAAGGGTCATTACTCTGAGGGAGAGATGCTATAAGGGAGGAAAAACATCCATTAATCACGCCTGTGTTGTTTTGGCAGCCGACTTGTCGGGATGCATGGCATGGATGTCAACTTTGACCTCCTGTGTAGTTACTGGGGTGAAATTTATGAGGGGACGGTTTAGTACTGGTCAGGCACGGCTGTAAGTCAAAGGAGCCTAAAACGGGTGGCGTTGTGTTAATAAGCAGCATATGTATGAGGTCACAAAGCATAATTGTGCTGCTGAAATTAAACGGTTGCAAGGCGAACAGACTGTGCGGTCTATAGCAGAGGAATATACGAAAGAGATGTCTGGTCTAAGAACAACTCATCTGTTTTTGTGAAAGCTATCGTACTTACATTTGTTGACATATTTGTTCGTATTTCTATTTGATATTTTCACATTTGTGCTCCTTGTTAATACTTATATTTATAAATACTCACTGTATATTATGATAGATATCTTGTTTGTTTATTATACACACACACACATATATTTTATATATATATAAATTGAAGAAGAAAAAAATCAGCTGTCACGTAAATGACATGAAATTGAAAAAAGTAATAATAAATACAAATTCTATGAAAATTATGACATTGATTGTAAATTGTGGTTTGAAAAATATTAAGAACAAACACACAAAAAATAAAACAAGTAAACAAGCATAATGGGGCTCTGAAGCTAAAATTTTGTTGAGCAAATCTACTGCAATAAGGTGTTTTCTCTAATGTTCAAAAAGACGTCTGCAGGTCTCCTGTACGTCTGTACGTCTCCTGTTGACAGGTATTTGGTCCACTGTTCATGGGAAAGGTGCTCTTTTATGCACGGGACAGTTTTGCTTGTTTTGTTTGTTTTTTTCTTAAATTATTCTTTCCAACCACAATTCAAAAGCAATATTTAATTTCACTGAACCATAATTATAAACATTTTTTATTTATTATCAGTTTCTGTAGTTTCTAGTTATCTGTGCATTTAGCCTTGTCTTTAATTGAGGGATATGAGTAATTTTGAGGACTGTATATATATATATATATATATATATATATATATATATATATATATATATACCTGTACATTTACTTTTTAAAATATCTATCTTTTCATTTTTTCATATTCATTTAGCTTTATTTATATTTACACACTTATATGTGTAAAGCATATTCAGTCATTTATTGTATCATTCATAGAAAAATAGTTAATTTAGTAATTATTACATCTCTAATTTATTATCTTTATATATTATGTATACATACAGTACATACATGTATATTTCCTTTTCATTTCTATACTATTTATTAAATAAACATATTCATTTGCATCTTTTTTATGTTTTTATCTATCTTTACCAACAATGACAGCCTTAGATGGTGTTGCGTACCCTGACATTTCCTCTCTCTTTCTTTTGCATTCATTCGCTCTTATTCCTTTGTTATGTGACTAGCGTCTGAACCCTCAATTTCCCTGAAGGAACTTCCTAACGGGAAGAAATCCGCGTATCATTCGTTCTTTCTATTTTTAATCCTAAATCAAAAAATCCAAAAATGAAATCGTGGTGAAACTATTTTGTTTTTTGTTTTTAATTGTAACACAAAAAAGAAAAATGGCATGTTTTTTTTTATATTTTGATTTTAGAATCAGATCAAAAATACAGAATGGAATAACGGGACAAAGAACTAAATTCGATTTTAATATTTTATTGTTCGGGGGTTTGGTGACCCAGAAGTTTTGTAAGGCGTTAGCAAACATTCCAGCCATCCGCAATCTGACCAGCAGCTGGGAGCCTCAAGTCCTATCAGCCGTGGAGAGTTAGAAGTCAAGCATGGACTGTGTAACCTGCACATGGACGTCGCGCCCGCATTACTGCTGTCTGTGTGCTTTTTTTTCTTTTTAATAAATACATTAATCACATTCGATTTTCGTCTTTCTGTGTTGGTCACATAAAACAACTAAAAAAATACAATCACGGTGGATTTACATATAGGAAAAAGACTAATCAATATCTCCAACTTTGATGTGTGATATGAAAATAATTTGTTAGCTCACACAGATTGAAGGAACTGTGAGATTGCACTCAGGATTTTAACTCTTCCTGTAACGGTGGCATCGGGTAAGCAAAGCTTTTTTAAAGTTGAGACTAACCTTATTAAAAAATTATTTGCGCACGTAACGGACTGTGCAGGTTTGCACTATAGCCTATTCGTTAGAAATGTAATAAGCCTACATTCAAACTGGATTATAAAGACTGAGTATTCAGCGAAGAAAGTGATTGCATGATCAATTATTGGTATAGATTATGCATGGTAAGTAAATTGTTAAAAATGTAAAGATGTGAAGCTGTAGCCGACAATAAATGATCATATATTATGAATGAAACGCGTCAGCTGGTTTAAGTTGGACAATGAAGGGAAAAGTGACTTTATGTAGGACATTTATTGCGCGCACACACCACTGGACATTTATCCAGCCCCCCTGATCATTATCATGTGATCCTGCAAATGTGATTTATCAGATTTATCTGGTGGTAGCACGAACTGCAGTCGCAGGCGCGCCGTGTCTGACACAGTTGCGGTGGGAGCTGCTGCTCTGTAGAGGTCGGAACTACACCGCACCGCAGCCGGTGGAAATCCGCCTTAAAGCAGGGTTTCCCAACCCTGGTCCTCAGGGGGTCGCAGGTTCATGATTCAGGACATTATGGTTCTTAAAAACGGATTCTTTCCTGAGGTAATCTGAATAATCCTCCAGCAGCGCCAGCGCATCTGGAGCATTACGCATGGGGGTAGACGCCTGTTCATGTCTGTCAGACTGTTTCCACCTTGACAGACTGATATTGTAAATCAGTGGAAGAAGCTACAATGATGATGATGTGACAGTTGAGGGTCCTTCATCATGTCTCTGGAGACGTCTCTTTGGCTGAATGGTCAGCGCGCGCGACTCACCGGCGACTCACCGGCAAACCCTCGAACAATGAAATATTAAAATCGAAGTTAGTTCTTTGTCCTGTTATTCCATTCTGTATTTTTGATCTTATTCTAAAATGAAAATATAAAAAAACATGCCATTTTTCTTTTTCGTGTTATAATTAAAAACAAAAAACAAAATAGTTTCACCACGATTTCATTTTTTGATTTTGGATTTAGGATTAAAAATAGAAAGAACGAATGATACACGGATTGGAAGAACAACCTTGTCTGAAGTCCGAAGTCATGCCATGGAAAAAACTCCCATGGCCTTATTTTTGCATGACGTGTCATCTTCGTCATCAGTGAGTGGGGATCTATGTCCATGTTCTCAGCACGTCCATAAAGTCTCCTCTGAAAACTAGCTGTGCTACACTCATTTCGTAGAATAACAAACAGCAATAAAATTATAATCGGGGTGCTAAATCTTTCAGTGAGCTCCGGTCCGGGGCTTACTGCGGCCTTTTAGATTTTCCAGCCAGGTGAAAGAGACATCAGCAGGACAGCTGCTGACAACAGGATCCGTACCCTGGGCAAAGCTGGTTCCTCTATAGTTTCTGCTGCCACAGGCAGTGTGTGTTGCCCCCCCCCCGCTCCCACAGAAACAGCTGACAAAGCCTGGGAATGCAGACAGTTAGCACCTGGAGGTGCAGCCCAAGGCTTTTGGACAGAAAACATGCCTCGTCATACTTAGTGTCTCCCACAGAAATGTCTGGACTAGCAATGGTCTTTATATCTACATATATAGTCTCTATAATAAGTTCGTTGGTAAACCAGCTGTTATTGGGTCAAAAATAAAAGTGGTGGAGTGAACTGTCTCTATTATGGGAATACACCACTTTACACAGGTCACGACATACAGGTACCCCCCCAAAAAATTAGAATATCCGGAAAAAGTTCTTGTATTTCAACTTAAAAGGTGCAATTTACATGTTGTATAGATAAATAATATGCAAATCAATACATTCCAAGCTTTTATTTGTTTGTATGTTGCTGATTAGGACTTGCAGCTTAAAGTTGTACTTCCGTGGTTATTTCATTAATATTTTTGTGTTCTCCATTATTATTGAATGCATTCTGCATCGTTTCTGTTTAAAAACCTTCTGGTATCTTTGTATCCAGCTGTATTTGTATACTAGAAGAGAGGCTTGTGGTCCAACGGCAGCTTTTCCGGGTCCTTCTCATGAATTTCCGTCTGATTGGCTGCCTGCCATCAGTGTATGAAGGAAGCTCCGCCCTCCGCTCTTATTTCACAGACAGGAAATAGAGCCGACAAACAAGTTTGTTCCGCCATGCTAGCAAACAGTTAGCAAATTAGCTCTCAACTCCGAAGCTACAGTCTTTACTTCTAGTGTGTAGTGGAGGGTTACCTGCCTTCCAATAGACAGATATAAACCCCACGTGGGATACGCTATTTGCAATGTTACGTAGAAGTGCAAGGCTGTTCCGGATTCGCTCTTTTCTTCATATTGTTTCTGTGATGAGGAAGCACAGCCGACTGGGGGAACCAACGCTAGCAAGTCAGCATGTGTAAGTAAACAAGGGGAAACCCTCCGTATTTCAGAAGGAGCAAGTTAAATGGGTTTTCAGTGGAAGGAGGCCTTAAAGAAAACCTCAAATTCAAAAACTCAAAAAAAAATGAGAATAGTGTGAAAAGCTCCAGTATTGTAGCTCAGAGTGTCACATTCTAATCAGGTCAGGAATCCAAACACCTCCATACGTACCCTGAGCCTTTAAAGAAGTCTCTATGTTGGTTTAGAAGAATTCACAATCATGGGGAAGATGCTGATCTGACAGTTGTGCAGAAAACCATCATTAACTCCTGCACAAGGTGGAAAGACACAAAAAGTGATAGAAAAGAAGCTGGATGTTCTCAGAGTGCTGTCTCAAAGCACATTAATGGACAGTTAAGTGGAAGGAAGAAGTGTGGAAGAAAACGGTGTAGAAGCCGGAGGGCTGACAGCAGCCTGGAGAAGATGGTCAGTGTTAAGTTTTCCAGTCTGTGATGACCTGGGGTCCATGTCAGCTGCTGGTGTTGGTCCTCTGTGCTTCATCAAGTCCAGCATAAATGCAGCCGTCTACCAGGACATTTTGGAGACCTTCATGCTTGCTTCAGTGGACCAGCTGTATGAGGATGCAGACTTCATCTTCCAGCAGGACTTGGCACCTGCCCATACTGCCAAAACTACAAAATCCTGCTATAACAACCATGGATCACCATGCTGGATTGGCCCGCAAACCCACCTGACCTGAACTCCATTGAAAACATGTGGAGCCTCGTCAAGAGAAAGCTGAACGGGAAGAGAGCAAACAATAAAGAAGAGCTCAAGGCTGTGATGGAAGCATGTTGGTCTTCCATAACAGCTGAGATATGCCACAAGCTGCTAGCATCCATGCTACGCCGGGTTAAAGCTGGTGGCATCCATGCCACACCGGGTTAAAGCTGGTAGCATCCATGCCACACCGGGTTAAAGCTGCTAGCATCCATGCCACGCCGGGTTAAAGCTGGTAGCATCCATGCTACGCCGGGTTAAAGCTGGTAGCATCCATGCCACGCCGGGTTAAAGCTGCTAGCATCCATGCCACGCCGGGTTAAAGCTGGTAGCATCCATGCCACACCGGGTTAAAGCTGGTAGCATCCATGCCACGCCGGGTTAAAGCTGGTAGCATCCACGCCACACCGGGTTAAAGCTGCTAGCATCCATGCCACGCCGGGTTAAAGCTGGTAGCATCCATGCCACGCCGGGTTAAAGCTGCTAGCATCCATGCCACGCCGGGTTAAAGCTGCTAGCATCCACGCCACGCCGGGTTAAAGCTGCTAGCATCCATGCCACGCCGGGTTATAGCTGCTAGCATCCATGCCACACCGGGTTAAAGCTGGTAGCATCCATGCATCGCCGGGTTAAAGCTGGTAGCATCCATACCACGCCGGGTTATAGCTGCTAGCATCCATGCCACGCCGGGTTAAAGCTGCTAGCATCCATGCCACACCAGGTTAAAGCTGCTAGCATCCATGCTACGCCGGGTTAAAGCTGCTAGCATCCATGCCACGCCGAGTTAAAGCTGCTAGCATCCATGCCACGCCGGGTTAAAGCTGGTAGCATCCATGCCACACCAGGTTAAAGCTGGTAGCATCCATGCCACACCGGGTTAAAGCTGCTAGCATCCATGCCACGCCGGGTTAAAGCTGCTAGCATCCATGCCACGCCGGGTTAAAGCTGCTAGCATCCATGCCACGCCGGGTTAAAGCTGCTAGCATCCATGCCATGCCGGGTTAAAGCTGCTAGCATCCATGCCACGCCGGGTTAAAGCTGCTAGCATCCATGCCACGCCGGGTTAAAGCTGCTAGCATCCATGCCACGCCGGGTTAAAGCTGCTAGCATCAATGCCACGCCGGGTTAAAGCTGCTCGCATCCATGCCACGCCGGGTTAAAGCTGCTCGCATCCATGCCACGCCGGGTTAAAGCTGCTAGCATCCATGCCACGCCGGGTTAAAGCTGGTAGCATCCATGCCACGCCGGGTTAAAGCTGGCAGCATCCATGCCACGCCGGGTTAAAGCTGGTAGCATCCATGCCACGCCGGGTTAAAGCTGCTAGCATCAATGCCACGCCGGGTTAAAGCTGGTAGCATCCATGCCACGCCGGGTTAAAGCTGGTAGCATCCATGCCACGCCGGGTTAAAGCTGGTAGCATCCATGCCACGCCGGGTTAAGGAGTCAATCATGCAAAAGGGCCCAAACCAAGTACACATGCAAGATTTTATTTTAGGAGGCCTGACTTTATTCATTTTAAAGTCCTTTTGTCATTGATTTCATGCAATATTCTAATATTTTGAGTTTTTGAATTTGAGGTTTTTATCAAGCTGCAAGTCCTAATCAGCAACATCCAAATGAACAAAAGCTTGAAATATATTGATTTGCATATTACTTGTCTATACAATATGTAAATTACACCTTTTAAGTTCAATTACAGAAATACATGAACTTTTTCAGAATATTCAAATTTTTTGGGTAGTACCTGTACATATGGTCATGTATGTTATACTATGTATGAGGTGTTAAGTAACAAAGTAAGAATGCTCTGATATGGGACACTTTAGCGGAGTAATGACTTTTCAGCCAACTTTTTTTATTCCTCCCCAACATTTTTAAGCAGTTATCAGTACTTTTTTACCAACGTCTTTCTGTCTGAACATACAGTAGGCCTCCTGTTGAGACTGGTGTATTGAGGCTCGTGGAGAGGGGAAGGACCTGGACCGGTGCTGACAGCTGTGTGTGAATGTTGGTCTACAGGGATTAATGAGCTTTGGTGATTACTTGTGCGAGTGTGAGCATATGTGTGAGTTAGGGTGACCTGGGTGAGCGTGGACTCCCAGGCCAACACTGGAGACGTATGCAGCCGTGTAAAAATATGTCTGTGGCAGACTCAAGAGAACTGGAGCAAAATGTCCCAACCAAGCACAAACCTGTAAGTAGACATTTGAGTTATTGTATAATCTCCTGATTTCCTTTGCTCTGTTTTGCCTGTAGGGCCTCGGGTTTTGTTGAAACCCCACTATCGCACAAATGTAGGATTCAGACACCCACGGTGGCAGAGCCAGAAATTTTTCGCTGGGGTGGCCAGGAAGAGACTATTACTCACATAGGGGTGGCCATAAGTTGATACCTAAGAGTGCATGTTTTTATCTTATATATTATATATATTTTATGCATAAATTTCAGCTCCTAAAGGTCATTACCGATAACGCACATACATTCCTAATCTTACCGGAAAAAAAACCCCCAACTGTATGGTGTAGCTAGTGTCTCAAATAAGAAGGAAAAGTGGTTTGGGTGCAGTTTTGGGTCTAAGAAAAGTGAACTAAGTTCACATGTTTTTGTGCATAGGGTAGGTCACATGGACACTTTTGTCACAATTAAAGAACGGTTGGAAGAGGCCGTCTGCACGATTGCCGAGTCCGGAACACGTGATGAAAGGGGGGCAGGGGGGGAGAAAAAGAGGTGGTGACGTATAGACGTGACGCAATGGCATAAACTGGCATTCTTCTGTCCTTTGCTCGTATTCTTTCACTCTGCATGACATGAATTAATTGTTGCAGAAAAACAATCAACAGGTTGACCAAAAGTCCAGCGTCCATGCTGTCGGCAGCATCTACAGTAAATGCTTGTTTGTCTTTGGTTTTAAGGGACAGACTCGTGAGTAGGTAGCAGAGATGGAGACTCGAGTCCGAGTCGCACTTAAGCCGCATTCACCAGAGACTTCAGACTCGCCCTCAAAAGACTTTAGACTCGACCTGATTCGCGGTTTGAGACTCAAACGTTAAATGTTTTTTCCCTCTCATGATCTCTGTCTGATCTCCTGTCTGTGTGACTGCTGTCCTTCCCCCAGACTGCACTGACATAACGCACACAGACGCGCCCACACGTGCACTCAGTCAAAACAACAGCAGCACCAGTGAACAGCGTGATGCCGCACATCAGCACATCGCTGTAACTTTGGGTATTAAAACTTAAAAAAGGGGACAAATATGTGAGCGTCAAGCTGCAACACCTGGATTCCCCACTTCCTCCTTCATCCACCTCAAACACACCTTGACAGGTGAGTCACTGTGGAAGCTAAATGTTAGCAGCTAGCCTGTTAAAGCTGGATTAGCAACGAGCTTAGCGCCGTAGCTGCGTTAGCTCGCTACAACCGTTGTACTAAAGTCACGTTAACGTCATCAGATTGGCTCTACTGAATACATGCAGAAGAAGAATGAGAAGTTTACTGAACACTGTTTCCATTAACCATGACGTTGCCATGACAACGTTAACCTGGAACCAAACGGGAATCAGACCGTGCTGTAAACAACGCAGGTTTACTGACTCTGTTTATCAGATCAGAAATATTTATTGAAACTGGATCTAAACGAGTGCTGAATTAAAAAGATTTCAGCTCTAGTGCAGAATCACCAGCTGTGGACACTGTCCTGCAGGTTTGGACATGTGGACACTGTCCTGCAGGTTTGGACATGTTAACCTGTTGCAACACACCTGAGTCAAATTATTAATGTCTCATTATGAGGCTGGTGCAGAATCTGACTACAAGCTGTCATGTGTGTTACAGCAGGAGACATTTATAACCTGCAGGACAGCTGCAGCAGGTGCAGGACATCGGTCTCCTCTCCACATTCAGACAAAAAAATGTTCTGAACTGCAGGATTACGTTTGAAAAATTCTCTGTTGGTCCAGATGGATTTTTGTCCACGTTAAAAACTCTTAGATAAGTCAGAGCAGATTTACTGCAGTAGTCTGAATGATTGTCCATGATGATCTGCAGGTTTTCTTAATTCGGTACAGCAGAGACATCTTCAAAGGAGAGGGACAGAGTATTTGTCATGTAAAGCTAAAGATCAGTGCGGTTACAGGCTGCTGGGAGGTAAAGGTGAGGACACACTTTCAATTTCTTGGATATTATAATGGAGTCCTTCAAGCAGACCAGACCACAGACATCACATGTCAGATTATTCATTACAACTTAAAGTGACTTTAGATCAACATCTCTGGTCGGTAGTGACCATTAGCGCCACCAGCTGGACTGCAGTTTTGCTGTCGCTTTCCATTTCTGTCACTGCTTGATGACGACGGTTTTGTGCTCAAAACGTTTCAGAAAACAACCGTGAGACCGTGCAGAGTTGTCAGACCCCTGCTGAGAGAATCCAGATCGTTCAGGTCTAGTTCGTTTGAGGAAACCAATGAAACCGTGCCGATGGTTGTGTCTCATGGCCTAGTTTCCACGTTGGGGGTGGGGCAAGTATTAAATTCACTCACCTCCATCTTATTTTGAAGCATAAAAAGTCCACACTGCAAACGTCAACGCCTCCATGATTTGATCCATATCCAGTTTTTTCTTTTTGGTGAATTTATCAGAGCAAGTAGCTACATAAATAACAGCAGGTCTGTCGGCCATGGTTGTTACCCTACGTGTGGAGGGGGGAGTGGGGAGGGACAAATAGCAGTTACTTTCTTTTTTTAATTTTCAGAAAATTGTGGTGATGTAGTAGACAAAATAAACAATACTAATAGCTACAGACAGAACGTAGAGAATAGGAAACAAAAAAAAGTATTGTGAGTTGATGCATGATTTTCCTTCATATATGTGTAGTGCATAAAAAAACACCATATGGACACAGTAACACGTTAAAGTTGATCTTAGAGCTGCTCCACACTCCATTTTAAGCAGGATTTTCACAGTGCAGACACAAGCAGGTCTCTGGGGCAGCCACTAGTTGCTGGTGTGAAAGTTTATGAAGACATGATTTATGAGGCATGTGGACATGTCCCAGCCTCTGACCATAAATCTGAATAAGCTGTCAAGTAACAGAAAAAACAAAACCTTGCTGTCTGCAAGCTGTCTTCTGTTTTTCTCTCAAACTTTATCCACATTTTCAGCCCAACACCTGCTGCCTTGTCTGATCCGTGCGTGTTTGGTCATTTGCCATCCATAAGTTGCCAAGTGAGCCATCAGTGAAGAGCTATAGCCAATGACAGATGAGGTTAGAGACAACCAAGCACAACGGAGAGGATGTGAGGGCTGCTGGGACCTGGACTGAGCAGAATCAAATCGGATGTACAAAACAAAGTCACCAGGAGAAACTTGTATCAATGTATAACATTAAAGAAATAGTACACCAACAGAATGATGTGCGTTCATTTCCTACTCACCTTCATGCTGACCAAGACTCTGGAGCACTTTTTTAATATTTCAAATGCAGCCAGAGATTGAAGAGGTTTTTGTTTCCCCCTAACTTTAATATAATGGAGTTCACTGGCGACTGAACCAAAAAGCTCCATAAAAGCCCACAAAAACTTGTTAATATTCCTCCATACTTCCAGTAAATTCTGGACGCTACTAGGGCTGCAACGATTACTCGAGTAATTCCGAGTAACTCAATTCATAAAATTGCTCGAGGCAAAATAACTGCCTCGAGGATTCGTTAAATTCACTCTTTGCATTTTGCGCATCCGCCCGGATGGTTTTTCTGTTGAACATAGCAGCTTTATGGTGATAACGTAACTAAAGTGGAGGGAGGAAAAACTGTGTGGGACCCTACAAACTGGACCGAAAGGGAGAGGAAACACAGTACCCTCTCCGCGGTTCGGTACGCGCGTGATCCATGACATAGAAATAATATAAGTCCTTTATTTATTTGTATAATCGGTGGATTTGGCTGCGCCTGGTCAGTAAAGGCAGTTCAGAGCGGGACCGTCTGCTCTGCGCTCCGTGTGCAGCGCGGCCTCCGAAACTTAACAAGACCGTTTTAATCAATGGTTTAGTCGCCACCGGGGACCCGCAGCTCGAGCCAGAAGCACGCTGTCGCAGCTCTCCTCTAAATATGGGCGTCGAGTCTGTTTGTGACAGAGCAGCTTCCAGAATCAGCTCTCATTAGTTCAGATAGGAGGAAATCAGACGTAGAAGTAGCAGAAAGCATCCGGTGACTTTCAATATAAAAGCCCCTTCAAGTTTACAGTCGCTGAACTACATCAAACGTTACATTACCAGTGATACCAGGTTAAAAATCTACCAGAGGGTCTCAGCAGTTTTTTTTTTTTTTTAAATTTTCATAACAATAAATAAATGATTTTTTTAAAACTGCTGGGAGTCGGTTCAGCAGGTGCTGATCATCCTTTCTTGTTAATACATTTATACTGCAGTGTTGTGGACTTGAATATGTATTTAGGTCCTCTAATGAACGTCCAATTGTTTCCATTTCAGTAAAGCAGAATTAAATGTGCAGATGTGGAAGCAACAGTTAAGTTTTTGGCTGAGAAGCGGGGGGGGGGGCATCAGTGCTGCATTCAGGGAAAACTCAGCACTGTAGAACTCTGAAAGCTAGAAATTCTAGCTCTTATAATAAGTTTAAGTTGTGAAACTTAAAAAACTTGCAAAATGTCCAATTTATCCGATTACTCGATTAATCGTCAGAAGAATCGCTAGATTACTCGATTACAAAAATAATCGATAGTTGCAGCCCTAGACGCTACCCACTCAAGATGCTTGGATTACATTGTACGAGCAGTATGGAGGAATATTGACAAGTTTTTGTGGACTTTTATGGACCTTTTTGGATCGGGCCCTGGTGAACTCCATTATATGAAAGTCAGCGCATAACAATCCCCCACCCTCGGATCTCCGACTGTATTTGAGATATTAAAAAAGTGTCCCAGTCTTGCTCAGGGTGAGCAGAAAATGAACGCACATCATTCTGTGGGTGTACTGTTCCTTTAAAGATGAGATGAGAGTCAAAATATTAAATCTAATACCTTACTAACTTTACCATTGTAATACTACTAAGTACGTGTGTGTCATATGATTATGGTAGCCAATCAGATGCCATGATGTCATGGCGATGATGCTCCTCCTGTTAAATGATGATGTTTAAATATTCTACTGGTCTAATGCAGGTTACCGCTGAGCACTCAGTTCTTTCAAATTAAGAAATTCATTTCATTTCATATCAATTTGTCATCTACCTTTAAAATTATTTCAAAACATTTACTTATGTGTGATGTGATCAGATTCTGAGGTCATGAATGCCAAACAGCTATGACGTTGGCATCGTGGTATCATGTGGGGGGGCTGGCAGAAACTGAAGAAAAGGCAGGTGTGTGCATTCTCATCTCTGTGATGATGGTGTGGATTGTTGTTTGAGCTTCGTCTTCATCAACTAAATGAACAGTTTGAGGTTGTGAAGGCTGGCTAAGAGCCCAAAGACTGGATCAGATGGTCCAGCCTGGAGTTTAGGGAGGACTCCTGGGAAAGTGGGTCTCCAGAATGCTGGACAAGAACTCTGAAAGTTGTTCCTCCCCCTGTTGTGATCATGGTGGTGAGGTGTGGATGCTGTTAGATGGGTGACTGAGTCACTAGCTGCGTTTACATGGACAATAATTCATCTGTCCGATTGAAATGTTCCCAATTAGAGATTCTAGCTGACGTGTTTACATGGATACCGGGAAAAGTGATCCGATCGGTTGTATTTACTTGATGGACAGATTTATTTGTTTGTAATGCTTTTGACATGCACAATGCCGCCAACTTCGGAAGAACAAAGGTTTTCTTTTTTAAAGACACACAACGTAACTTTTTCACCTTAAAGGAGTGATGACATAGCAGTTAAAAACTAGTTTATGTTGTTGGCATTACTGCATATGTAAATACTCCAAAGAAAAAAACGGCATTTTTTACAGCGGAGTATTGTTTTGAAACGCCAGACCTCACTTCCTCAGTAATACAGTTGGGTCCGGTGATGATATGGAGCTTTACCCGGAGACAACGTTGACTTCATTTTGATTGGCTACACCTTATTTCGCTATGACCTTATTTGGAGAATCTAGGTCAAGCTGCGGTCGGAGTTTGCTAAAGGCTAACTGCTAGCAACAATCCAGACAGTGAGCTACGTTTATCAGACAAGACAGCATTTAGAAAATAAATAAACTTACAGGTAATGACAAGGTTGTGGCCCCCTCCCTCAGTGTTGCTGCAGAAGTTTTCTTTTAAATCCATTTGTTTGAAAATCCAGACCTGACTGCACAGAAGTTACTACTTGCTCCATACACGAAGCTGAATCAGACAGGGAGGGGAGGGGGGGGGAGCGGACGGTGCATAGGCCGTTAGGAGAGAGAGAGGGGGGCGCTGTTTACTTGATAGTGTGTGCTCTTATTGGAGCAATTAAATTACGTAGAATGATAGAACTACGTAGAATGATAGAACTACGTAGAATGATCGCCTGCTGTCTGATTCAACTGTTTCTGAGCAGAGAGACAAAGCTGACAGACCATAAACAGGAACTTTGATTCTCACTCTGGACATTCACATGGCCTCATCAGTGCACAACAGATCATATTATACACCCAAATCCCCAGAAAAGTGAAATTTGATGTCATGGCACCTTTAAAAATCTGAGTCTCTGACTCCTTTTGATGACACACCAACATTCATTATGCGCATTTTCGAGGCTCAGAAACAGCACTAAGTCACTTTCGCATCCGGAAAGCGACTGTGACGTTGCAGCCGACTATTGGTTCTTACAGCCGACTCACTAGCATGCGGATATGAACCAGACATGAACACAGTCGGTGTTTTGAACGTGCATCATATCAGATTCGGCAAAGGAAGAGAAGAAAAGAAAGAGAGAAAGGGACAGAACAAGAGTCAGTATAAGACTGTCTTTTACTGGCTGGAGGGAATCACAGTACAGCTACGATGAAGATGATGAAGTTTAGCTGTTGATAGGCTGAGAAAACTGATAAAAGTTCCATTGTGGGTCTTAAATTAATAATATTTTGACTGTGGAAAGGCTCAATAATCCTTAACTCTTTCAGTTTCTAACTAAGACATTGCATCCGTCACAGTCCCGTTCTGTTTTGCTTCCACCATCTTCCTTGAATCTGCTACGTCACGATGCTGCACAGCACAATGGGAAATATGTAAATCTACCAGGAACAGGTGAGTACAGCTGTTCTATACACCCAGAAAAACCAAGTACACAGTACTTGTTTAGACAAGTATGCAGGTAAAAAGTACAGAAAATTCGATGTGAGAAAGTAAATGTGAAAAACTAGCTCAAATTAAGTTAACTGCTCTAATTAATCTTTAGACAGTGTTTGCATTTACAGTGATGTTGGTGCATTTCAGTAGTTGGTAGATCCAAATCTCTGAATACAGTCTCGCCATGATCATTAATGATAAATATTAAATGTGGGAACATGAAATCCACAGAATAAAACAGCACAATGTTCTCGCACAAGTTTGCTGTGGAAAACCAAATAAAATGAATCAGATGTGTCTGCAGTTCAGATTCTGTTTAAAGTTAAATGTTTTCTATGGCAAACTTCTGCCTCATTGGACTGCCTTGCCCCAGATCTCTGCAACGGTCCTGCTGGGTCAGATGCTTTACCGTCACACGCTCTGTTACGCAAATATCTATTAAACACTCCTCATACAAATTTCTCATCATTGCCATTTTCCTTGTGTGCTGTAAAGCAAGTGCAGTTTACCCACCGCCTTTTCAGACTAGCTCAGGCTCGGATCATTAAATTTGTGCTTGACATTGATCCTTGATTGCTATAAGAGGCAGCCAAAGTGAAAAACACTCCAGAGCGTTTAAAGATCACTGCATGTTTTAAATCCCACGGCCACTTTGAGAAACATCGCAGTTAAACGAGTGTGTAAAGGGAAGCTTGAGAGACATGGATTTACTTTTTAACATCACTTACATTTTACAGTGCAACATGTCGCAGACAGGCCTCAACCAAATGATGCACATTTAAATGTTTAAGCATCTTCCTCCCCATCATGTGTCATTACATCTTTGGTGGCACATTATGACATTGTGAGGGGGTCTCCAACCACTGGGGCCATGAAATATCTAAGGGGCTAGTTAATACGGGGAAAAAATCTTGGAAATACACAATTCCAAACAGTAATTAGCAATCTGCTTTATTGGAACATGTTTCTCTATCTCCCATTATCCCTTCATGGAATATCAACCTCAGTGATGCTGAGTAGCAACTGTTTTTCTCATGCATGAAAGATGTGCTGTGTGTATTATCAAGGACATTAAAGAGGAAGTTCGGTTTTTTTTCAATCTGGACCTATTTTCTAGCATGAAATAAGTTCATTTACTCACCCAGACAGTTTTAGTGTAGCTTGAATTCTTTCAGGAGATATTTAGATCCACTCGAGATCAGCGTATGTCCAATATAATGGCAGTGATGGGGCAACCTTGCGCAGCCTCTAAATAAGGCATTATCTGCCACAAACTCCTTTATTTCACCAATATTTTGTTGCAAAACATAAGTCAGACCCCCTCTGAGCTCGAAGTGGCTTTTTTGTGGTGATTCGTCTTTATTTGCAGACTTTTTAATGCAGCAGCTTTGATGACGTCGCTATTATGCGACACCATAGCAAGTAAATGTCTGTAAATAAGGACGAACCACCATAAAAAAGCCGCTTCATGCCTTCGAGCTCACAGGGGGGGGGTCCGACTAATGTAATATACTTCAAATGTAGGCAATTATTTATGATTACTTATCATACAATTGATTTATTTAGCACCATTGTCAGAATATTTTATGATTTTCAATTCTTATACTCTTATAATAAGATATCTGCTTCTAAAGTTGTCCTCAAAATTATTCATACCCTCCAATTAAAGAAGGAAAAAAAATCAGCTCTCAGTGAAACGCTCTCAGCGTTGCCCTGTTGCACCTGTTGCACCTGTTGACAGGTATGTTGGTCCACTGTTCATGGGAAAGCTGCTCTAATGTGTCTGGGACAGTTTTGTTTGTTTGTTTTGAATTATTATTTTTAACCACAATTCAAAAGCAACATTTTACTTCACTAAATTATAATTTTGTATTCTTTTTTATTATTATTGGTTTCTTTGTTTCTTTAGTTTCCTGTTATTTGAATTATTGTTGTGAATTTGGCCTTTTCTTTGAGTGGAGGATATGAATAATTTTGAGGACGACTGTAAATGTGCCTGTTGGTTATCCAAGCAAACAAAATTAAATCTTAGTCAACATTTATCCATTACTTTCTATTCTTTTGTAAGTCCAGTTGTAACTTAAACACTAAACTGACAGAAGCCAACAATATGCAGGGAGACCGGAGCTCCTCCCCCCCCCCGCTAATGTAGGTCAAACATTAGTTTGCGGGGCCCTACACAACGTGCGTAGTGTGCGTATTGGGTGAACCAGTACTGGTTACGATTTTCCACACCTGTTTCAGAGCTAGCTCTAATCGTGCTGAACCTACATAAAACGTGACGTACCTGACAGCTCTCCACTGATTGGTCAAAGGAAATTGTCGTCATATTGTCGTACGTGTTTCGCCGCCCTCTCTAAAAATTTCTGTCTCTGTTTTCGGTGACGACAAGCCACAGAGAAAACAACAGCAGCAGTAACACCTCCATATCCTCCAACACCTCCATTGTTGTTTTTACTTTACTGACCACCGTGTGGCACGGCAGTGACATCACGGCAGTCTCGGCTGCGTTTACTCCACCCATATCCAGGTAGTAGACTACTGCTTCTCCTGTGTGGAAACAGAAACTGTCCTGGTCGTCTTTAGCGCGTGGTGCTGTACTGTGCCCTGTTCAGCTGCAATGGAAAAGGCCCAATAGATTCAACAAGGTACTGGAAACGTTCCTCAGAGATTTATCTCCATATTGATGTGACATCATCACACAGTTGCTGCAGATTTGTCGGCTGCACATCCATGAGAACCTCCTGTTCCACCACATCCCAAAGCTGCTCTGCTGGACTGAGATCTGGTGACTGTGGAGGCCATTTGAGTTCAATGAACTCATGGTCATGTTCCAGAAAGCAGGTGGAGATGATGTCATATTTGTGACATCATCATCCTGCTGGAAGCAGCATCAGAAGATGCTCCATTGTGGTCATAAAGGGATGGACATGGTCAGCGACAATACTCAGGTAGGCTGTGGTGGTTAAACTGCCACGTTGGTACTGAGGGGCCCTAAGTGGGCCAAGGAAACCTCCCCCCCCACCATCCCACCAGCAGCAGCCTGAAGCCTTGATCCACGGCAGGATGGATCCATGTTCATGATGCTTCCAGCAGATTCTGATCGAGCATCTGAATGTGGAGCTGAAATGGAGACTCATCAGACCAGCAACGTTCCTCCATCTTCTATTGTCCAGTTCTGGTGAGTCGTAGCCTTGTAGCCTCGGTTTCCAGCCACATGATTGGCTGATTAGATATTTGTGTTAATTAACAAGTAATTTGTTTATTTTTATCAAGTTCACTCGTATTGAACAAGTGTACCTAATAAAGTGACATACGTGTATATTGACGTTGCTTGTGATGTCCAAACAAAGTATAGTAGCAGATGCAAAAATGGTTTATAGCACATCATCAACTCTAAAGCCTGGAAATAATATTTAAAAAACTAGGAACATTAAATTAAATCAGTGGATTATTGATTAAGTCCATTAGTGGTCAAATAGATATAAACACTCACCAGGGGAAATGTTGCGGTGAATCTGTGGATGCTAATATAGGGAGTACCAGCACCACAAGATAAAGGCAGAAACACTGAAGCCAAAACTTTGACATAACTTCCATTTCCTGAGTAATTAGCCTGAATTTTAGCTAAACATTTATAGTTTTACAGTGAGGTTTAGAGTCGCCACAACATGAGAATTCATACATCGACAAATGTTTTCCAGATCTGTGTATAAATTTAAAAAATCTGTCTTTTTTTACCCTTTCATGTATCCACACCTGTATTTTACATCAGAGAGAGATGCCCTCTCAGAAATGATCTACATGATCATTTTCTTTGAATCATTATTTAACTTCACAGATTATGTCGGTCTCAACTGTCCAGAGTGTGATCACTGTGAGACACAAAACAGAGGACATCATGTCCTGTTCAATGGTGGACAAAACAAAAATATAGAGAAAAATCAGATAAAAAAGTCTCCATCCTTCTTCCAAAGCTTCAAACAGAAAAAGGTTTGGCACAAACCAGTTGCATGTAGCCTCCATTTTCCTTTTTCTATTTCTGCTCCTCTTTCTAACCCTCTAGCTGCAGCATTTTTCTTTCTTCTCTCTGTCTTTCTCCCCATTACGTTTCCCAGTTTTTCTTCTTCCAGCTGCATTAAAGCAAATAGGTAATTAATCTGTGCCTGGAGGCCAAACAGCCACACATAGCAGCCCTGCGGCCTGCCCACAGGCTCCGAGGCAAGGTGAGGAATGTAGCTCATCAGACACTTCACAAACCCCCCCCCCCTCCCTCCCCTAACCCCTCCTCTTTCATTCTGCCAAATGACAGAATGACAACTGGATTTACTTCGGCATGTAAAAGATGACTTGTGACAGTCACAGCTACTGTCGTGCTAATTGAAGGGAAGCACTCGATCTTTTGATCACCTGCAGCGATGGAGGCCAGGCGAACGTAGTCCGAGCCCCTTTCCTCTGGTTCGTATGGGTAGCTCTCCACCAGGCTGAGTCCTGCCAACACACAAAGGAGGAAGGTTAGTTTTTTAAGCTGGGAGGAGTTCCTGTGTTAGGTACTGTACATCCTCTCATGCAATATAAATTTGAAGTGCTAGTGGGGTTGTCAACGTCTACACATGTAAACGGTTGCATAGATAAGAAATCATAACTGTTTAGAAAAATCAATAACTGTATACGCGTCATTTTTTCCCTCCTCCTCTTCCTCTTTCTCTTCAACACTGTATTTTAGGGGTGGTACAGATGAAAACGTTCCCCTTTCTGCTGACTGCCAGCCACTTACCAGCGACTGGTCTTGTTGAGAGTTGTGCGCCCAGGGGCACACACACAACTGTGTGCCCACGGGAAACCATTTCAGAGCACAAATGAACGCCTGGAACAAGGACGTTTCCACACGCTAAGTTTGGACACCGTGCGTGATGACGTATTCGCGGAACAAATGGTTCAGCCAGTAATAGTGCAGTAGTTACTGCACCACTTCTGGCAGAAAAAAGCGGAACTTTTTCATGCCCGGATCTGTAATGTTACCGGAAAGCTTCAAATAACTAACTATCTGCATACATTGATGCCTGGGGCGCCATGTTCTGTTGATATATTCATTTTTTTTCCAGAAAATAAAGTCATGAGCGTGAATCTGATCAGACCCCAACTGTAACAACTGCACGTGTTTATCAGAAGATCTAACCGCTCGTGTTTGCTGCTGTTCACATAAAGCTGATCACCAGAACACGACTTACTTCTCTAAGATAAAACATTTCCATATTTCCGGGTCGGCCCGGCCGGACCTGAAACACGGACAGACATCCCTGCTGGTGAAAGCTTTCTTTCTCCCGTGTATGAAGACGAGTTATGCATCTGATAGATGGAGGAAAAATCCTCTCAGCTGTTTGAAAACTTCTGCAGGGATTCCGTTCGGATAGCAGCCAATAAAAGAGATTTTTTTTTCTGTTGAATGGTTTCAGTTCTCTGGGGATTAAAATGATAAACATCCAGAACCGTACTTAGGCTCTATGACAGTGTTTCTGCTCTGAGTTCAGGAGGACGGTGGGATGCGTAGGTGATGTCACCATCTGCAACCTAAAGATCATTAATCTCTGACGTGTAACTGTGTACACAACGGTTGGTAGTCCAGATTACACGTGGAGAAAAAAATTGCAAACGTTGACACCCTTACTACAGAGTCATATATGTCTACATTTACTTTTCCTGGGCTTGATAGAGAGTACACAGCCACCCTCCTGGACCAGGAGGGTGGAGTCCAGAAAACAGCTGCTGTGAACAGAGCTGTAGAGTAGAGATGCTGCTATTTTCTGGACCATAAGTCGCATCGGTCAAAAAATGCATCATGAAGATGATAAAAGCATATATAGGTCACACTTTTTTTCCTTTTATATCTTATTTGTTAGGACTTTTAAGTGAGGGATGTTCATATGTGGACATCACATTTTTGGTTGTCTGCACCATAAAACTAAATTCTGTGCAGCTGGAACCTGTTGCACACAAACATGGACACTTGCACTGCCATCTGATGATGTCAGAAGAGTTTTTTTTTTTTAATTTACAATAGTATTTATATTTTCATCAAATATTATTAAATATCTATAACAAAACATATTCACTTGCATACATGTTTTAAAATAATATTTATTGGTTCCCCCTAAGCCCAAAATAGCTAGCAGGATGCTAGATACAAGCCAAGGTCTTGGGTCTGAGGAGGTTAAAAATACTAAGTGTTTAAAAGTAGAAATTACATTTTCCAATATCATTACATTGGTGTATTATTCTTTTTTATTGCTTTTAAAGAACTTTATAGCTCTGAAACCATCTAAAGATGTCCCGACATGTAGAGCCCCCGGGCTACAAAAAGTCTAGAACTGTTTCTCATCTGGTGGTACGGGTACCCCTGTGGTACCCAAAAGCAATTCCATAGGGGGTACTTCAAATATTTGGGTATCTATTTTAATATTTATGCACCACAAATCACCACTGATTTGCTCAGTTCCAGTTTAATCATCCTGACACAAATGATGAAGTGCTGTAATTTTGAAAATCTATTTTTCCAAAGAAAATTATTCTGCGGTAGAAGGGGGAACTATGGCTAAAAACATATTTCACAAGGGGTACTTTTTTTTAAAAAAAGGTTAAGAACTATTGGACCACCTGTAAAAATTTCAGGTTAAAATACAATTAAAAACAATGAGAACAGCTACTGTCACTTCATTTTCTATATGTACATATCCATATAAAAAAAAAGACAAGAAAAAAATAAGGAGTGAAACAAAACAGATGAGCTAGTTTTTCTTCCCACACTTTCATTATGAGGAAGCTGCTAGTTTTTGCTTCAGTCTGTCACTGCGAACAAACTACAACTCTGCTTTAAGAACTCGTCCTGTTGCAAAAGAAAAACAACAGCTGACTACGAAGCTGTGCTGAGTCTAGAAGGGACGAGGAACTACAAGCTTCCTTCAAATATAGAGTCAGAAATACAATATTTGTCTAAGTCAGAAGTTTAAAAAAAACTAAATTAAGTACAGATACTAAAAAAAAAAAGATAGTAGTTACAGTTGTCCTCAAAATTATTCATACCTTCAAAATGAAGAAGGAAAAAAATCATCTGTCAGACAAAAGTAAAAATAAATAAAAAAATTCTATGAAAATCATGACATTGATTCTTAATTGTAGTTCAACAGAAATATATATATAAAAACAAACACACAAACAAATAAAACAATTAAACAAGCATGATGGGGCTCTGAAGGTAGGTATGGACAGGTGCTCTTATGTGTCCCAGTTTTGTTGATTTGTTTTTTATCATTATTATTTCCAACCACAATTCAAAAGCAATATTTTATTTCCCTAAATTACAATTTTGTAAATTTTTATTTATTACTAGTTTATTTTCTTATTATTTGAATTACTATTGTGATTTCAGCCTTTTCTTTAATTGGAGGGTATGAATAATAAGTAAGTACAGTACTGAAGCAAATGTACTCCTGACTGTCAGCAGCTGTCTTTTCTTTTTTAACACGGCATGTCAAAGGTCTGTCAGTAAGACTTCAGGAAATTGTGTTATCTCGTTTAAAAAAAAGGCGTGACACATCTCCTTTAAAAGATGAAAGCTATCAGTAAGCAGTGCACACCCGCAGATTCACCTCGTATGACCTGTGAACTCATACGAGACATTATACATGCAGATTCCCAAACAAATTTGCAGCCTATTGTAGTAATAAAGTATTGTAGGGGAATCTGGAGCCCATCCCAGCAATTAGCAGGCCAGAGGCGGGGCACACCCTGGACAGGTCGCAGGTCCAACTGGGGTCGCTCGGACAGCTGGAGGTCACACAATCCAGTTTAAAATGGTCAAAGCTTAATTTAGATTTTCTTTCCCACTGAAATAATCCCTCATGCTTTAATTGTGAATTAAATATAACACCACTGCCTTCCCCCTAATTGTATGCAGATGAAGCCGACCTCTGTTTGACCAGTTTGCTGCTGCAGCTGCTCACCTTCGACTCTTCTGAGACACTTCTGACTCTCTTACTTTTACCTCGGCTAAACCTCGTGCACCATGAAACAACAGGACGTGGTGTTGACTGGTGATTTTAATCACATTGTCCTGCATGATTGGAAAACCACCATCTGGACATGTTAAGGTTAAAAACTTCAAATTCACCGGTGGGGCTCGTCAGCTGTACCAAGTAGCTGCTCTCTGGAGAAAACGGGCAACAATTTCAAACAAAGAAACCAAAGAAATTATGTGGAGCAATATTTTGCTGAATCTGATTTAAATCATTACATTTGCAAATTCCAACTAAATTAAGTGTCTAATGAGGTGTAATTATTTGCCTTGAAGCAGTTAATCATAACTTTTTTTGAGAAATGCAAATGTGATCTGCTAATATGCTAATGTGCTAATCATAATAAAAGAAGAATAAAGGAACTTTCTCTAAACTTAACTGCTCTAGTCAGAGCAACGTTAAGAGAAAACATCGACTAGGTACAGTCGTCCTAAAATTATTCATACCCTCAAATCAGCTGTCAGTGAAGTAAGATTAAATTGACAAAATAATAAATATAAATTCAATGAAAATCATGACAATGATTTTTTAATTGTGGTTTGAAAAAATATTAAAAACAAACACACACACACACACACACAAAAAACAAGTAAAATAGCCCGAGCTAAAATGTTGTTGAGCAACACTTTGAGACAATCACTGCAATCAGGTGTTTTCTGTAACGTCCAATCAGACGTCTGCACCTGCTGACAGGTATGTTGGTCCATGTTCATGGGAAAGGTGCTCTAATGTGTCTGAGACAGATTTCTTTGTTTATTTTTTTTATTATTATTATTTCCAACCACAATTCAAAAGCAATATTTTACATCACAAAATTATAATTTTGTAAATTTTTATTTATTATTAATTTCTTTAGTTTCTTGCTATTTGAATTACTGTTGTGAATTTAGTTTTTTTCTTTAACTGGAGGATAGGAATCATTTTGAGTATGACTGTATGTTTGGCACAGTGTTAATATTATTGTCATTCATCCATAGTTTATTTGGATAGGGACAGAGACAAGAACAAAGATAAACTCAAAAAGTGATCTGATGTGTGCATCATGGTGTTTTTAGCCAACGCTAACTTACAACACTTGTCCCTTTTGATGATTCATGGTTGGGAATTGAACAGTTATTCACGGGCAGCTGGATTCTGCAGGGCTGCGGTCGGTTGACATGATAAAGCCCCGCATGTTCATTCAAACCAAAACCATCTGAGGCTATCACCATGTTGGAATTATGCCACATCCATGTTGTTTTAACCTCTGATTATTCACAGAAAAGAGCACAGAGGAAAAGTGGGAGGTGTAAACGCTGAGCAGGATGGCATCGTCTGCTTAGACCTGAGTGAAACCAGGAAAGCAGACAGAATTTGAGCTCTGGCATCCGTCCACCAGCTTCCCACTTCTGCTTATTTTGACCCTTTTGTTTTTAACTTTCAGCATCGCTCTTGTTCCTTCTGATTTATTTATTTAAAATTGATTTATTTATTTTAGTCCCGCAGCACTTGGGCCAACTCTGGTCGTTTTAAACGCGCCTTATAAATAAATCTGACTAGAGCTTTCTCGCACAAAAGTCTGGGGACTGTTAACTGCATTTTCTTTCTCCCTAATAATCATTTTTAAGCTAAATTAAAATGATGTTGAGCGAAAAGTTCAACGGGGACATGATGGAGGCCTGGAGCACGTCACAGCATCTAGCATGGTAACAGCTCATTACCTTAGTTGCATCTCTCTGAGGGATTCTGTATGCTGCATAATGAAACTGTTATTGATAATATGAAGGAAATCTAAGAATATTTTAAACCATGGACCAACTAATAAAGGTCCAGTCATTACTTTGGGTTGAATGTAATGAATGCAATCAGATAAGATGAGCAAGATGGTGACGTTTTCTTTGTCTTGCTAACAGTTTTTGCATTTGTGCTGTAGGAATCTCAGCAGCACTTGGAAATACTTCTCCCTGCATCTGCAAACGGGCTTTTACAGCCAACAAAGAACTGTTTGCTCCACCAAACACCAGAAACCTTCAGAACTTTCTCAATTCTCGGTGATTCAACCAGGTGTTGGAAACATTCCTGAGATTCTTCACTATATTTCCATGATAGCAGTTGCTCACACAGTTGATGAGAATCTCCATCAGAAGATGCTACGCTGTGCTCATAAAGCAGGGGTGTCCAAAGTCGGTCCTCGAGGGCCGTTGTCCGGCAGGTTTTCTCTCCTTCCTGCTCCAACACACCTGGCACAATTAAATAAATCCAACAGCCAATGAAGTTCTGCACAATGGCTCATGAATTTGAGTCAGATGTGTTGGTACAAGAAGGGACTGGAACTGGACACCCCTGTCATAAAGGGATGGACCTGGTCAGCAGCAGGGGTGTGCCTTTCACAAAAAAAATTGATGCGTTGCAATGTTACACGTTGAATCAATTTCGATTCATGAATGCCCAATAATGATTTTTTATTAAGAGACTAGAGGCAGGAATGTGAAAGAATAAACATGCATGTTCAGTTTTTAATGTTAATGGGTGAAGAAACGTTAAAAACCAAAAGAACGAGCCCACCCACGTCTCTCTCTCGTTGCCTTGAACAGGGTGTGTGCTGCATAATGCTGCGATTTGGTGGCAAAATTTCCTGCGCAGTCCTACGGATGTGATGTCATTGACGCTGCATCCGCGTCCCTGATAGGTTTGATAGTACATGAAGGAAATGGTGGTGGTGAATTCAAACACTGTAAGCGATAGTTATGGATTCTTCTGAAAGACACTAAAAAGTGGAACTAAGAAGAAAATCAGTGTAGTAAACAACGTGACAGCATCAGTTTGTGCTCCCGTGCCGGCTTGGCTGGTGGCTGCAGTTACCCGTCGCGTCAGTCGCGTCAGTCGCGTCAGTCGTGAGTCTCATTTCTTCATCCCGCTTCAAGATCTTTTAAATAATCACTCAATGATCGAAATCCAGCTGCAAAGTGTTGCTGTAACACAGAAGTTGCGCATGCCGCATGGACACTTGAGCTATTTCACTTCCAGTGAAATAAGAACATTAACATAAGTGTTGACTACCGTTAACGCCGTTGGCTGTTCAGCCGGGAGCCGTCCATTACATGATACAAATGAAAGTGATGAGTGAAAACTGGTAAGTAGCTTATTGTTTCCATGTCAGATCTGCTGGGACATACATTTGTAAAAACTATTATTGATGATTTTGGTTAAAGTAAGTCTTTATTATCTTTAAAGGTGCAATTGCACAAGTTTTTAATGTTAAATACTATTCTTTTCTCTCCTCCACATGCTCTAACAACTGCCTGATGTGTCGGCTGGACTGATCTTTCTGTGGTCGTCTCTATAATTCTATTTCTGAATGCTCAATTCAAGTTATTTTGTTCCATATCCTCAAGGGGGCGCATAGAGAGGGACGAGCTGCGCGTGCTTTTTTTTTTGCCTCCCCCCTTTTCTTTTTTTTCCCCCCCAGGTTGGGGCCCATGCCCCTTTTAAAAAGGGGGCCGAACCATCCGCTACGTCCCCCGTTGGTTTCTGAAGAGCTAAAAGTGAAGCCAGGTGGGCGTGTCCCACCGTCGCCATCTTGCTGTGTCACATGTGTCGTCACTCCCAGAAAATACTAAAATGGGCAAAGGCAAGGCCGCTCCGAGCCGCGGGGCAAATGATTGACAGCTGATGTACTCTGGGCTAAACGCTAACCAAGCTAACTTGAAACTAACAGGAGCTAATGAAGATTAGCCCCCTAGGCGGCGGGTAAAGGTAATACAGGCTTAGACTTGCTATTATCTGACTAAAAACAGCCGTGGTGCTGCTCTGCCACAAACTGAAGTCTTACTGAGAGCAAACAAGGAGCTAACTGTTAGCCACCGGTCAGCAGGCTGGGCTTCCGGTCTGCTGCATGTCAATCAAAAAGACACACCCTTAATTATGTGTAATTTCAAGATTAAATAACATTTAAACGGATGAGTTACAAAAAAATTCACCTCCCTCACAGTTGACATGAAGGTAAACTTGACCTATTAAACCTAAAATTATTTTTTGAACCAGGCTGTAAACCTGTTTATTCTGCTGTGAAGTTGGCATTTTTAACATGGGAGTCCGTGGGGATTTGCTCTGTTTTGCAGCCCCTAGTGGATGAAAGGAGAACTACAAAAAAATGACTTCTTCCGGTAGGCTCGTTGTTGGCCACTGGAGGTTGCCGCTTGGTTGAGACAACACTAACTGCTGCTAATAGATAGAGAACAGGTGCCTTAAACCCCGACTCAGACTCCAGTAAGACAAAGAAGAAAAGTTTTGTCTTGTGAGACGAAGAGAACCAAACTGGAGTCTGACTGGTCCCCACGGCAGGGGGGGTGTTTTTCGGCACAACACCACCACATCCCGTCTCCTGGAGTAAGACGGGAGTAAACAACCGAGCAGTTTTTTTTTTTCTCTTTCTTTTTTATAACTGGAGGGAGCTCCAATCCAGTCTGGGAATAAAACGGACCCACAGTTGCTTTCTTCTTCCTAACAAGGTAAATGTGATGTATGACAGAAATAAGGATGCAGAATATTGCAATGCTAACTTTATAGCATGTAAATGTAGCAGTATGAAGCCATATGACTGTTCCTGGGGAAGATTAACACTCTGGCCACTTGTTAATGTAGTTGATGTAGTAATTTTATAAGGTAATCGTGGTCTCAGCCTGTGAATTTAGATATTTGAACTACAGGCCAGTGTTAGCCTGTTGTTACCGTTAGCATACAGTCCGTCAGTTTACTCAACGATCAAACCGTAAACAACTTGCAGATTTATAACTTTATTACTTCAGTAGACATCGTGTCTCTAACTCTGGGCTCAGACTGAGTGTAATGTGGGTTAAACTAAAGACCAATGCAGCTCATGCATGTGTGCCGATATTAGCGTCACTTCCACTTGTCGCCAGAGGGGGCGATATTCTGGAAGAAAGCTGGAACTTGTGCTGGACTCCTTTAAAGGTAAGTTGTGTTCTTCTTGAAAATATACCAGCTTTTTAATACAATTAAATGCAGCCTTTTTTTTTTCTTGTATTAGAAATTGAAAACGAATGGATTTAAAAGGATGGAGAGGCCACTGAGCCACACATAACATAAAAAGGGAAAATGATACCTCCAGTCTTATGATAATCATAAATATGTGTGATAATTGGTTCATAAGCACCCTGAACCAATATCAAATCGGGAGGTGTTGAAGATGGCACACCTCTAACAAGTAACAATACTCAGGTAGGCTGTGGTGGTTGAACCGCCACATTGGTACTAAGGGGCCCAAAGTGGGCCAAGAAAACCTCCCCCCACCATTCCACCAGCAGCAGCCTTAAGCCTTGATCCAAGTTCACATTACCCTTCTTGATCTGATTGATCAAGAGCAGATTAGTTTATTCTGATTGGACTGATGATTAATAACTCATGTAAATGAAGCTTGTCAGACGACACAGATCTGCAGCTGTTTGATGGTCGTCTGATGTCAAATATGCCAGAAAATAATAATAAAATCCCTGAAAAAGATTCCCATCAGCATGAAAGTCACAGCAAGTGATCAGAAACGGCTTTAGCAGATGAGGGCCGTGCATGCAGAGCGTGCCGTTGATCCAAAGCTGAGGAAACTGTCTCCTACGTGAATCTGTCGCAGACTTTCAGGATCAACGCCTGAACCTGCTGCTGCTAAATTCTCTCGCATGAGAGTGTAAAAGTAAAACAAAGGAATCGTGTAGGACAAACAAATGAAATGAGCATAAAAGCGATCAAATATTATCTGCGTGGGTGAATTAAAAGGAAGAGGAGCTGCAGATTTCACCTATTTCTGACACAATAATCACTCTTTTCACTTGAGCCTGGAATCCACTGTTCAGCTGTGTGGAGGCGGAAGCCTGATTTATATGTAACGGGCAGCAAATACTGGATAATCCCAGTAACATACTGTACCTGCTCCCGCCCACCACACAACCATCACTCTGTGTGTGCTCATGCCAATCGTACCGTGCAGCACCGACTGGTGAAGACTCCAGTAGATGCTCAGGCAGTTCTTCTCCCTCTTCATCCCTCGCTTGCATTGGCAGCCGTGCAGAGGGGTGGAGAGGAGCGCCGTCATGGCGTTCTCACACTGGTTTCGTGCCCCAGGCCCCAGTTTGACGCTGCCGTCTCCCGCCACACACTGCCGGAGGGTGCGCAGCCGTGGACTGCAGGTGTCGTCGCTGGAACAGGTGTCTCCGGCACGCAGACAGTCCCTCCCGCCTGCAGACAGAGCCATGTGTGGGACGCCTGGAAAACAAGACATGCCGGAGATCAGGTTCAGTTTCAGGAGATTGATCCTGAGAATTTATTTAGTCTTTTAACACCGACTGTAAAACTGCAGGTTGAGAGTTAATGTTCTGTTTTTATTCGAGGACATCTCCTCCTGTTACTGGAGGTTTGGCTGAGAACAGATCTGAACTCAAAAGGTGATAATTCATTACCCTAAAGGTTTAAATTCAAGGATTTTGAGCAATTCTTTGCACTGGGGGAAAGACAAGAGATGTCCGATGTTATCGGCCGATATTGGCATCAGATATCAGTACCAGTTTTTTATCATACTGATATTTCTACAAACAAAATCTCGCAAGATTTTCTAATGGAACACCAAGATCCCGCAAGACTTTGTTAGTAAATCTAGTTGAGTTTGAATTTATTTAAAATAGGGACAATGAACATTAATGAATATAAATATGCTTGATCAAAGCCAACGGCTAATTTACTGTAGTTCCTTTAGCAGGTTGACTCAAATTCAATAAAACAACAGTAACAGCAAGTGAAACAGTAATTATTTTTCCATTTAGGGATGTCTCGATTATTTACATTCATGATTAATCACGATATTAAACACCACAATTATTTAATCGTGAAGATTCCTCAATATCATCACTTTACATCAGAGATCATGTCTGAACCACGACGGCAGATCAGCATGAAAACAAACTTATCTGATACATGGAATGGGTCGTGATTAAGGAGGATAAAGTGGGTTTTGGTGGATTCTGTTCACCACCGTGATACGGTACCTCCATGCCCAGAATCCGCTCCTCTGACCAAAATAACACCAAACTCAGATTTTTGTGTAATAACCTTGTTGTTCATGCATTAATGAGTAAAAAAACAAACAAAAGAAATAGAGTTAACTCAATCTCTTTGCATTAACACATCCATTTTGACAAATCTAATAAAAATGTGAAGACTTGTGAGGAGTGTTCATGTAATTTTACACATTTATAGTGTTTGGGGATGAAGATATAATAATTGTGATAACTGTAGAATTGTGATTATTTCTTTGACAATAATCGTACCAAGAAAATCTGTAATCATGACATCCTTAGTTGATACCAGATATCAGAAATTAAGAGTTGGACAATGGCCGGTTTCCCAGTTAAGATTCTTCTTTGGATTAAAGAAGGCCTCAAGGAAGCTCTTCCCAACAAAGGATCGCAAAGATACGCCCGTTTCCCAGATTGCTTCTTTCACGCGTTCTTATTTCCTGAGAAACGTCTTTGCTACGCTACATCTTAAGAAGGTCCTAACAGACGCTATCCACTTCCGGGGGTGCTGAAAAAAAGCAATCGAGGTCAGGTATACCGATCGACACCATTCATTTAGTGTGGAGGTTATTTTCCGACGCTGATATTGAGCCCATTTATACGTTTATGTGTTTGTGCAAGAAGACAAACTGTTAAAAATATGCATGTGATTACCAGTGATTGCAAATATTCATTGAAAAGCTCATTGTATATTGTGTAATTGGCCAAATTGTGCTAAACAGGTGTAGGCGATTGGAAATTTACAGATGCCCTATAAATAATGGTCATTCTGACGCTATTTGTTGACGTAATGGCTGAAGGAACCCCACCAAGAGGATGAAGCGCTCCGGCCTTCACGCCAGAGGAGATGGCGATTCTGATTGAAGAAGTGGCAGGTTAAAAAAAAGCATTCTCTTTGGAGGGACAAAGGGGAAAAAGACATAGAAGCAAAGGCCAGGGCATGGCAATCAATAGCGCTGAAAATGTCCCCATCCAGCCCTGGCAGTGTGCGCGACTGACACCGACGCCTTGCTGAGTCCGGTTCCATCCCCCACTACCTCCAGAAACGCAACGCAGCCAGGCACTGCACCTCTGGGCTCAGAGCAAAGTTGCACCTTGTGGGCCTCCTGATGTGTGGAGCACCATTTGAATGATCCGCTCGATTTCGTTGCGCGGTAGCCTGTAACGCATCTGAATAGCGCGATGACAGCACATCTAGAGGACTGAAATGCTGGCGCATGAAAGCATGTACATACACAGTGTCACTCCGTCTACGGCGACGCTGCTGGTTTGCTACCAAAATTTGCTGTAAAGCAGCCATGATGTCTGATACGGGTATGCGTAAATGGCCATGCTTTTATTGAGCGAAGCAGGTGCATCTCTATCATGAACAGCTGACAAATGCGTAAATATGACGTGAGTCCTCATAGATTGCGTACAATTCCTACAGCAATGTTTTTGTTTCTGTGGTTGATACCCACAGCTTTATCTAACGTAAGCTATAGGGAGGCCTATCTTGCCATAATGATTAAACTTAACCACAATATTTTCTGTCATTCACTCGGTAACCACAGTTTTCTTCCATCATAGATGATTGACATTATGACATGAGTGAGAAAACATGACTCAAAATACAACAACTGATCCGTGAATAGGTCCATTTTTAATAATTTCCATTTTCTACTTTTTTTTTCATGGGAAATAGTGTCGTTTCCAAAAGTGACCAGTAGATGGGCCTGTTGTTCCCTTAGCAGGGGGGAACGTTAAAGAAGGTTCGAAAGAGTGGGTCTGGCCGCTCCTGAAAATAAAGAAGCTCCTGAGTTAAGAGCGCATCTGGGAAACGCAACGTCTAAACAAGGCACCTTTAAGAAGTGACTTAAGAAGGACCTCAGCGTTAAGAGTGTCTTAACTAATCTGGAAAACGCGGCCAATATCAGTATAACAGATATTGGTTAAAAAGCCAATATCAAACATCCCTAAAAAAAGGCAAGGCAAGTTTATTTGTATAGCACATTTTATGTACAGAACAATTCAAAGTGCTTTACATAAAACATTATAAGCAAAAGGGAGAGAAAAACGATTAGAAGCACGATTCAAAATTAAAAGCATTTAAGATTAAAAAGAGAGAATACAGAGACGTGCAGATTTTAACTTGAATAAAATCTACGTAAATGCAGCTGAGAACAGGTGGGACTGACACAAACCTGCTAGTTAATATGCAGCTGATCGACGTATAACAGGTCTGTGTCCGCATCTTACAACAGGGAGTAAAACTAAAGGAAATTCAGACACATTGCAGAAAAGTCAGTCTGGCTAATTAGAGTGCGAAAGAAAAACTGAATTTACTAAACTAAAAGTTTACAGGAGTATGTGGGGTGAAACAAATTGGAAATTTTATTTTCAAGAATTTAAGAAGAAAAAAAGTCTAAAGTGGAGGTCATTAAATTTTGTTTTTCTCTCATTGTTGCTGTTGTGTTTGTACCTTGTTTGTCGTCCTTAGTTTTAAATGAATCAGCAGCAACCTCCCTCATTAAAGTCCCCGAGCTGCTGCTTTTCAGGCCAGAGTTCATCAAAGCAATCTGATGTTTGTTTCAGCTGTTCTGACCCCAGCTTTTATTTGGAAAAACAGTTTAAATCCTGTGTTTGAAAAGAGCTCCCTAAAACCTGGGGGGGGGTTTGTGGAGGACTGTGAAGGTGGGGAGCATTTTCTCTACCTTCCAACAAACTTAATATGAAATAAAAACAAGGGTTTCTGATGTAAATGTAGGTTTTTTCTGGAGAACAGACTTAAGAGTTTAAAACCTTTAAAAGGGAGATAATACTACTTCTATCACATTTTATTTATAGGCACCTTTCAGGATGCTCAAGTTCATCATTCAAAACAAGATTAAAATAAGGAGAAGGAAGTAAAAACTCCAGAACATATAAAACATGTAAAAACAGCGATAAAGTGCAACAGTGGAGTCACTGCAGTCCATACCTGAGGGGAATATGCGTGTCTGAAAAGGTGTTTTAAGAAGAGATTTGAAGGTGATGAGAGCATCTGAATGTTTTATGTTTAGTGGCAGAAAGCTCCGATGCTGGGAGCCGAGCGGCTGAAGGCTCGCCCCCCCCACGGTGGACAAGCAAGCGGAGGGGAGGGTGAGCTGGATGGAGGAGGATCCGAGTCCAGCGGATGTTAATGTGAAGGGGAGACGTAAGATTTTAGAGATGACGCAGAATTTAATTGGAAGAGTGGAGCAGCAGGACAGGATGAGAGAAACAACACGGGCGGCAGAGTTTTGAAGCAGTTGCAGTAGTTTGTGGACCAACATACCTGTCACCAGGTGCAGACGTCTGATTGGACGTTACAGAAAACACCTGATTGCAGTGATTGTCTCAAAGTGTTGCTCAACAACATTTTAGCTTCGGAGCCCCATCATGCTTGTTTACTTGTTTTATTTTTGTGTGTTTATTTTTTATATTTCTTTCCAACCACAAATTAAAAATCAATATCATTGTTTTCACAGGATTTTAAATTATTATTACTTTAGAGAAAACGGAAATAGAGAAGTTCTTTTGCAGTCTGAGTGGGAGGGAGGGTGTGAGTGAACAGGGGTGACGTCTAACAATAAAAATCAACACTGTGTTATGTGATATGAAAAATACTTCTTTAATCGCAGAAGGGAAGTTCAGTATTGTAGTAGGCTTTTTTTCTTTTTCTTTTCTTTTTTTTTTACCAATAAAACAGTACATGTCTAAAAACAACAGTCATAACAATGATAAATTTTTAAAAAAATTAATCAGTGGTCTTTTTCTGAGGCTGATGGCTGTTGGCAGGAATAATCGTCTGTATAGCGGACCTGACGAAGCCTCCCACTGAACATTGTTGATTCTTCACCATGTTGCCCAGGAGGAGGAGGTATACAGTGGGTATGGAAAGTATTCAGACTACTTTAAAATGTTTACTCGTTATTTCATTGCAGCCATTTGCTAAAATAAAAAAAATTTTAATTTTATTTCTCATTATATACACTCAGCACCCCATCTTGACAGAAAAAACAGAAATGTAGAAATTTTTTGCAAATTTATTAAAAAAAAAAAAAACTGAAATATCACATGGTCATAAGTATTCAGACCCTTTGCAGTCACATTCATATTTAACTCATATACTGTCCATTTCTTCTAGTCCTCCTTGAGATGGTTCTACTCCTTCATTGGAGTCCAGCTGTGTTTAATTAAACTGACTGGACTTGATTAGGAAAAACACACCTGTCTATGTAAGAGCTTCCAGCTCACAGTGCATGTCAGAGCAAATGAGGATCATGAGGTGGAAGGAACTGTCCAAGGAGCTCAGAGACAGAATTGTGGCGAGACACAGATCTGGACAAGGTTACAAAAGAGTTTCTGCAGCACTAAAGGTTCCTAAGAGCACGGTGGCCTCCATAGTCCTTACATGGAAGAAGTTTGGGACGACCAGAACTCTTCCTAGACCCGGCCATCCAGCCAAACTGAGCAATGATGGGAGAAAAGCCTTGGTGAGAGAGATAAAGAAGAAGCCAAAGATCACTGTGGCTGAGCTCCAGAGATGCAGTAGGGAGATGGAGAAAGTTCCACAAAGTCAGCTATCACTGCAGCCTCCACCAGTCGGGGTTTTATGGCAGAGCGGCCCGATGGAAGCCTCTCCTCAGTGCAGACATATGAAAGCCCGCATAGAGTTTGCCAAAAAACACATGAAGGACTCCCAGACTGAGAGAAATAAGATTCTCTGGTCTGATGAGACCAAGATTTAACTTTTTGGAGTTCATTCTAAGCGGTATGTGTGGAGAAAACCAGGCACTGCTCATCACCTGCCCAATACCATCCCAACAGTGAAACATGGTGGTGGCAGTATCATGCTATGGGGGTGTTTTTCAGCTGCAGGGACAGGACGACTGGTTGCAGTTGAAGGAAAGATGAATGTGGCCAAGTACAGAGATATTCTGGAAGAAAAGCTCCTCCAGAGTTCAGGACCTCAGACTGGACCGAAGGTTCACCTTCCAACAAGACAATGACCCTCAGCACACAGCTGAAATAACAAAGGAGTGGATCCAGAACAACTCTGGACCATTCTGGACTGGCCCAGCCAGAACCCCGACTTAAACCCAACTGAGCATCTCTGAGAGACCTGAAAATGGCTGAACACCACCGTTCACCATCCAACCTGACAGAACTGGAGAGGATCTGCAAGAAGAACCAGAAGATCCCAAATCCAGGTGTGGAACACTTGTTGCATCATTCCCAAGAAGACTCATGGCTGTACGAGCTCAGAAGTACTTCTACTCAGTACTGAGCAAAGTACTGAATACTTGTCATATTTCAGTTTTTCTTTTTTAATATATTTGCAAAAATTTCTACATTTCAGTTTTTTCTGTCCAGATGGGGTGCTGAGTGACATTAATAAGAAATAAAATGAACTTTTTGATTTTAGCAAATGGCTGCAATGAAACAAAGAGTGAAAAGCTTAAAGGGGTCTGAATACTTTCTGTGCCCAATTTTTATGAACACGAGAGGTCCAAGCATGCACTGAACCTTGAGGGATGCTGGAGGAGATTTCAGTTGAACAGCTTGCATACAGGCATGTAGGTGTTGCATGTTGTTTCATGTCTCTCCGTTAGTTATTGGGGGTTTCTCTGCACTCTTCAGGCTGCACGTTCCTGATGCGTACTGTTGCAGTACAGCTGAGAAGAGCTGCGTGCTACCCAGGCACCAACAAACTGTAATACGTGAAACGCTGAACTCACAGGACAAAAGCACTCGTTCGTTTGTTCATTCTACTTAAAATATTGGTGAAATGAAGGAGTTTTGCTGCAGATAATGTCTTATAGAGAGGCTGCCCTGTCTCTCCCATTTTATGGATGCACGTCAAAGGGCGACTCAATGTAATATTTTCCAAAGTGATACAGATATTTTACTGGTGAGTAAACGAATGTATAAACTTCGAGATATGAGGTACAGGTTGAAAAAAAAAGAAAGTTGTCCTTTTATGTCCTTTTGGGTTTATTTGCTGAAAGCTATGGTGCGTATTCAGAACAGCCAGGATGTTGATGACCAGTTTCTGGTGTGTGATGCAGTACCGTAAAGCAAAATGCAAATGTGATGCTCTGAGCTGGAATACAGAGTTGTGGAGTGTGTTCACTGCAGGGTAACAACTACTCCACAGCTGTCAGCGCGCAACGAAAATGAGCCCAAAATGTAAAGTTTAAGGTCGGAACTTGCTGTGTTGCTAACAGCTTTCTTCTCATAAATGTGTGGTGTTCACTTTAGACTTTTACTTGTCAAAATGAATAACAGGAATAAGCAGTGATCAGCATCAATGATGTTACTTTATCAAAAGCTAAAACACTCCACAGTCAAGGAAGCTATGTTCGGTAAATACAGATAAACCCTTCTCATGGGAAGTAAACTGGCTCTGAGTCATGTTCGTAATTTTCTCCTAAGTGAAGGTGAACCACTGAAAAACACTGATCTTTTTTGACAGTTTTGAAAGAGTGTAATTGAACCGGATTAAATGATTGGATTTTATTATTTTAGCATCTCTTGTCAGTAGTGATCAAACACGGCCAGCGATGCATCCCACCGCTGTACTTGAACATTTAGAATTGCATTCATAAACCCAAAGGGGGTGTTGTATTATTCATGAACTCATACAGTTGTCACATGAAATACATCTGGCGCCACTGGCTGGATTCTCACCAAGTCATCCCGACATGCTCAGAACTACACTGAAATGTTTCAGCTCCAGTCAAAACAACATGTCAACTTTGTTCCTGACTGGCCCAGAAAGGGTCTGCACCATTTGTGGGGGGACAACCCATTTACCCTTCTTATATTCCATGTGACATTAATCACATGCATGCTTTATTTCCCACAGGACTGCAAATGTTTTATTCCCAGCTTCTCATTCTTAACAATGTAGTATCTTTTCAATCCAGGCATGTTAGAATAACACACACATATGGTGTAAAGAAGCGACTGACATGGAGATGACAGTTGCTAGACTAGGTCACACAAGGCTCTAATTACGCTTGAAAACAAGAGCAGCAAGGGTCTAACTCACCAGACAGGACCCCAGGGGCAGGCTGTGCAAAGAGGCCTCAGACCAGATCACAGTGGTGGGATGCAAGATGTGGAGAGGTTCAGCATATGTGGAGCGTAACAGCAAGCATTTGGAGTAGAGTAAAAGGAACTTCAGTATCTCGCTTAGGTCAGAAGTCCCTGAGTCTCAGGGTGCATTCACACCAGGATAGTCCAGGACTCGGTCCAGGAAAATTTCGCACCTTCTCTTGCTTTGGTTTGCGATCAGACTGCAGTAACCGACCAAACCGCCTGGTTAAACCACCGTAGCTAAAACAACTGCCCACTAAGGGGCGACGTTCCCCAATACACCTGATCAATGATGAAGAAGCAGGAAGACGAAGAAAAACGGACTCCGTGATTATAGTGGAAATCTTTCTGCTTCTTATTTGCCCACTCCATCTCTGTCTACACACTTCCCAGTTGTTTATTGTTGTTGTTTTCACCTCAGCCTCTTCACAAATGCGCTGTTTGCTTTCCTTTTCCTCCGATCCAAACGATAAAATAGCCCACTTTCTTCTACTTCTTCTTCTGCTTTATTGCGGTCGACAAACGTCACTTCCATCACATGCACTGGATAGTCTAATTGTCTATTTGCAACCGCGGCTTTCAGGCAGACCAGAGATCGCTTCTTTGGTGCACCAGAGTACAAATGGTGTTCAGACTCCGCCAAATGAAATGGACTATCCGAGGAAACGGACCAAACAGCCAGAGTGTGAACGCACCCTAAGTAGGAGATACCTCTATAGATGGTGGAGAATAAAAGAGCGAAGATCCAACATGTTCAGATCAGACCGATAAACTGGTGACCGGAAATTATGGAGGTCAACAAACTACAGAAGAAGACATACAGTAAGTAGCAATCCCAGCTACATCAGAAGGAGGGAGCATGACGTGTGTGGAGGAAAAAGCTAAAAGAGAAGGTTTATGGAGCTGATGACTGAGTGCAACACAGAAATGAAGAATGTTCATGCCATTATTGAAGCACTGCTGCTAGGAGCAAAACAGCAGTTATGGGGATTTTGTGCAATCTGAATACACCAAAAACAGTTTATATTAAGGAAAGTAAAACATCAATTACGTCCATCTAGACAAAATTAATTAAATGGATTGTTAGTAAGCTCCAGCTCAGACTTCTGCACCAACCCTCTTAATTTTGAAATATTCCTCAGGTGGAAAAGCTACTTCAGACCAGCTTTTTGCAGTGACAATCTAAAGACATCGACAGGGTTATTTGTCAGAGTCGACTGGTTTTTGATTTTGAGATACCTGTTTAGTAAAGAGCATGATCGTAGAACGGTTAACATGCGACCTAAAACTTTTAGGTTCCCAGACCTTGAGCTTGATGAGGACATGACCAGACCTTTCTAAGCGAGCGATAACATCTCAGTTGCATCCGTTATGTTCTGATTCAGTTCAGTCACTCAGTCATTTTCTGTACCGCTTATCCAGTTCAGGGTTGCTGGAGTCTATCCCAGCTATTATCAGGCGAGAAGCGGGGTACACCCTGGACAGGTCGCCAGTCTGTCACGGGGCCAACACTACAATATTTTGGGCTAACAATATTTTGTTTCATTCAATTATAATTTCGTAGTTTTTCTATTATTACTTTTCAAAGTTTCTTGCCATATGATTTACTATTGTGAATTTAGCATTTTCTTCAATTGTAGGACATGAATAATTTTGAGGACTGTGTATCTAAAACTGAATCTTGAGCTCAGTTTTCCTAAACCTAAGCAAATAGTTTAGACTCCAAATCCTAACCAAGTACTTATGATGCCTCAACCAAAGCAGAAATCATAAAAACAACTGGAACAAAGTCTTAAACTGGTGTTGTTCTTCCTTTTTCTTGTCTGAGTATATCATTATGGAGGATTAGTGGATTTTTTTTAAAAAAAAAAAAAAAAAAGGATTGCATTTGTTTGGCTGGTGGGTCAGTTTCAGATGTTGGAGCAGCCATCCATCCCATCTATCCATGATGCCAAAATGGCTTCTTCTGTGCATTTTTAGGATTTCTTAGATTTCTTAGGGTTTGAAAGATCATACTCATCATCCTGAGTATAGGAATGGGCTTCGAAAAGTTTCAAGGTTTGTCTGTAAAGAATGATAACCTCACTTTCTAACAGTATATTTTAAGGTGTTTTATTAGTGTGTTTGAGGTACCACAAGCCTTTAAAGCGAAGCAAAGTGAGGGACATTAGATTTAAATAAGTGAGTAGAATTGCTTTGCCACTGTTTGATGGATTCTCAGAAATCATGTCCAACGCCATTTCTGTGTTTCTACAGGGTGAGATTTCTGTTGCTGTGAGCTGGTTCTGTAATTAAATATTAATCATATTTGATTCTATCACAGCTCAATCGAGTGATAAGGGGTGAAGACATCTCTCAAATAAAGGGAGAAGACTTGATACTTTCTCATCAATAACTTCATAAAACTGTCAGAATTTGACATTCTAACTCAGCTCAACCAGTAGCCGAAGCGTCCTCGGAGAGGACCTGAATCTAGATCAGGTAAGTCACACAACGGCACAACGTAACTAAATCCAGTCTACATCCTGAGCCGACGCCTGCTGTGCTGGTGGGTAAGATGGGTTAACTGCTCAGCAGGAGGCTTTTCCAACCTTTCCAAGAGTCTGCTAATCTAGTATTGGGCTGCCAATAAAAGTCTAGACAGAGAGTGAGGCCAGGAGCCTGTTGTGAGGGCTTAGGATGTCAGTAAAAAGCATGTGATTCTGCTAAGCATGGCTGATTGTTACTGGGGTCTAAACAGCAACAATAGCAAAAACTGCCTTCAACCTTGTTGCTTTAAAGGGTAACTTTATTTTTTTTTTCAACCTGGACCTTATTTCTAGGAGTTTATACATGCATTTACTCACCGGTAAAGTTTCTGCATCACTTTGAGTCCTTTAGAAGATATTACGCTGAGTCGCCCTTCAGCGTGCATCCTTTTAACATTAGAGACGGGACAGTCTCTCTATAAGATATTATCCGCAGCAAAACTCCTTCATTTCATCAATGCCTTACGTAAAATGAACGGACAAACAAGTACTGATGTCCTGTGAGTTCAGAGTTAACTCGCCGTTAGTTATTAGGAGGTTTTCTCAACACTTTACAGCCATGCGCGCCCTTATTGGTGAGCGCCGCAGCACAGCTGAGAGAGCAGCTCTCTGCTCAGACACCAGCAAACTGAAAATGTTGAACCTCTAAACTCAAAGGACAATAATACTCGTTTGTTCGTTCATTGTAGTTAAAGTATTGGTGAAATGAAGAAGTTGTACTGCAGTTAATGCCTCATGGAGAGGCTGCCCCATCCAGCACCGTCCCTAGATACACGTAGATACCGCAGGCTCCATGGGGCCTCAGGTTACCAGGAGGGCCTCCACTGGATGGTTCATCGTATGAAAAAAAATAAAATAAAAAAAGTAGGATATTATATCTTGGCACTGATAAAAGCGCGTGAGTGGCGTTGCGGCACTGTGGCCGCTCTAAAACGAGTAATGTACTGTTACTGTTTAACAGTCACAGCGAGACGGATCCCGACTCTCCTGCTGCAGTAGGTGATGTTCCTGATGTGATCATTTCCCTGAAAGGCAGCCGCGGGAGCGCGCAGCCTTTTAATACCATGTCTCCCAGTTTTTCTCAGTGTCGCCGTCTGCAGCTGTTCCTCAACATCAAGCCAGCGTAACTCACAATTTCATATGATATTATAGTCATGCTGACAAGTAACTGCATATTTGTGATACATGAGAGCTTCACTGCCTTAAACGAGCTGTATCATGAAAAATGGACTTTTAAGAGCTTTTTAGCATGTTATTGTGTTATTTCCTCATAAAAAACTTCATTTGTCATTTTTTTCTTCATTTGTGCATATTCGGGTAATATATATGAATGTTCAGGCCAAGCGCTAGCTTTCTTAACATAACTGACTGATACCGGTGGCACCAATCATGAAGTGACAAATGCACATGTGCAGCATCGTAGCAAAACGCCCTCTTTGTTCAACAGAAACTGGAGGAGAATCCTAACCTATACACACTTTCTGAGGAAGAAACTAACATCCTGCAGGAAGATTTCCTCAGAGACAAACAGCCGTCTGCTAACAGACGTTTCAGAGTTCAGAATAAAAGCTTTTTTTTTTCTTTTTTTGTTTTTTTAGCTCTAAAGGACGGCAAGTTGGGAAAAGGTGGTTGCGTTCGGCGTGAGAGTTTATTTGTTGTACTGGACGAATCGAATCGCCAGAAGTGGTGGGATTTTATCTTCAGGAGCAGAAAAACCCTCAACTTTGTGTGTGAACTTCACTCCTGATAACTTCATGAATCTCAGGCAGTAAAGTGTTTTTTCTCCGGGATTACTTCTGAAACCTGACGCAGTTCCACCATAAAAACGCCTCACGAATAGACAACAACAGTGAAAACGTCTCCCAGCTCAATGCTAACTGTTAGCCTATGACTTGTTTGCTAATTTACTTCCTTGTCAGGGGTCTCTGTGGTACTTCTGTGGTACTGCGTGTACTTCAACTCCATATCAGACTCTGGGTCGAGCGTACAGCTCCAAAACAGGCTGCTCCATTTTATTCCATTAATCGGAGTCCGATTATCCATCAATGTTTACAAATAGCGTCCATGTGAGTAACAAAGCCGGTTCTGCTTCACGGACAGATCAGTTCGAGCCAATTCATAACCAACAGGTTGGATAAGAAAACATATTCTTATCGCTTCTAACACAAATCAGTTCTGCAGGAGTTTTCTTGGTTTGAGAGAAAGAAATCTTTCCCATGTCAGAATACGAGCTCAAAATGCAGATTTTCTTTTTGCATGATCTCATCCCCGTGGTAGTTTTCTTCACTTGGTTATTTTCTCTTATATAACGATCCTGAACTGCAGGTGGGAGCAGATGTGAGTGGTGTGTGTGTGGGTGTTCTGAAACTAAAGGGTGGAGCAGAGAGGTACCCTCAAAGCCAGCTTTGGCTTCCCTTGTTACTTAAAGGGGAAAATACGTGCCCCCCCCTGAAAAGTGGCAATGCAAATCACATTAAATTGCGGCTAATCCAGTGTGGAGAGAGGTTTGATATTTGTCTGAGAAATTAAGCAGCACTTGAGATTGCAAGAGATAACTGTTTGCCTAGAAACTGAGCTGCGATACCAGCAGTTCAAAGACAGACAGTCAAAACCAATTAGGAGAAATCACTTGCCTTGTCATTCAAATTCGTTCCATCCAGCATGCCTTCCTGTTTATCCTACAGCAGTAAATAATCTGTTTTTAGCTCCCTCTCTCTCAGCTATTCTTTCCACATTCTACTTTTCCATCGATGTTTTTCCTCTAAACTCACACTTACACAACGAAACCTGAGATGGTTCAACAGGCAAAATCTGATATGAAATAAAACATTCTTGAAAAAGAACACCCAACGGAAATATACATCATTCGTTGGTAGTTGGGAAAATTTGGGCATCATTCTTGGAACAAAGTTCATGTTGATTGATGAAAAACATGTCAGGTGAAATCAGCAGACTACGACTGGTTTAAGTGAAGAAAAGAAAGAATTCAACAAGCATGTCTGGCACTTTATGTTTGTACAGCGGTGTCTTTCACTGTTCTGTTTCTGAGCAAACCAAATGTCTCCTCACGTCGCTTCTCTGCCCATTTAAACCTCACTCTCCTCAATGTTACACAGATGGATGAAGACTGCAGTCTGTCTCATTTCATGTATTTCAGCAAGTTTACAGCCAGTTTGTGGAAATGGACCTAAACACAGAGCAGCGTCACAGAAAACTACAGGGTAGCGATGCGCCCATGCAATCGGCTAAAGCAGGGGTGTCCAGCTCCCAGGTCCTCGAGGGCCGGTTCGGAGCTGGAGCCTGAGAAAAAACGGTTCTCTGAGTTTCCACCATCTAAGCACCGGCTATGGCTCCCAAAACTGGTTCGAGACTCGGTATCACTTCATTGCTTAACCACAGAGAAGAACCGATTCACAGCTTGTGTCGGGGGCGGGGTTACCAGGACGACACAGGAGTGTTTCAAGCCAGCGGAGCAATGGATTAAAAAATAAACTAAACTGGACCAAGAAGGAGACCCGATGTTTCAGACTCAGAGAGGCCCACATAAAAAAAAAGAAAAAAAAAAAGATATCATCCACTATTTGTACTCTGTTTTTTAATCACATAAGCAGCAACAGAAAAGTCTCCCTCACTGCTGGAAGCTGAGCTTCACCATGCCGCTGCCAAATAACCTCAGTAAACACTTGTAAAGACCATAAAAATGAAAAGAAATTCAGATTCTTATCTTCAACCTGCTCGCGCCCATATAATCTTATCCATGACATATTTGCCTGCAAAAGGCGAGAAACACGACCTGCTGCAGGAGGCGAGACTCTGCTTTGAGCAGCAGCAGAGGGAGAGACAGCAGCTGCTCACCAACGTTGCAAAGTAGCATCAAAAAGCTAGTTAATGAAAAGCTTCGAAATATATCCAGGGACAGGAATCAGAAAAGGTAACAGGGAAACGGGATGCAGCGCGACGCAAAAAAAACCTAAAAAACTGTTGATGTCGTGACGCAATGATGCAACACAAACTTGGCTCCGTCTGTGGAAACAACAGCTGCTTTTTAGAAAGCACTGGAGTTGAACCAGTTAAGCACCGGCTCCAGCACCAGCATCGGGCCAGAACCGGCTGCCCCGTCTCTCCCATTATATGGATGTACGCCGGAGGTCAACTCAACAAGATGCTGTACAAAGGAGTCAAAGTGATGCAGAAATTTTACTGGTGAGTAAATGCACATGTAAACTCCTACAACTACGGTCCAGGTTGAAAATAAAGAAAGTTATCGTATAAAGCCTGAACGTTGCCCAAATCCACCACTGGACATTAGTCACTGTCATCTACTGTTAACACCACTCAGCCCCCTTTAAAGACCCAAAACGTAACTTTTCCACCTTAAAATGATGTGTTTCTGACTCGTTCTGATGTCACACTAACATTCATTACGTGCTTTTTCGAGCCTTCACTGCCCAGAGACGACCTGAGTCTCAGAAACTGCACAATGTAACTTTTCTATCGGGGACACCGCCGTGACGTTGCAGCCGAGTATAGACCTTTTTCACAAAAACCGAAAGCATGTAATGGGTGAGAATCTTGTCTTCCTGTGGGGGCCAGACTTCAGTCAAACGTCAAACATGGATCATGTTTCCACTCTGGATTTTATATTTGAGCCTCGTTTACTCGACTCTGCCTCGATCTAAAGAACAGTAAGTTTTGCCTGCATCGTTTCGATCATGTGACCAACGATGCATCGTTTTGTCATCTGCACGTGTCGAGCTGCTCCCGGGATTTTAAAGAGAGGGAGTTTGTGCAAACGGATATGAACCAGCATGAACACAGCGGGTGTTTAGAATGCGCACCATGGAGGATTCGGCTAAGAAACGCAAGGAAACATTATCAGAGGAAGAGAGGAAAAGAAAGAGAGGAAGGGACAGAAGAGTTAAGAAAAGACTGTCTTTCACTGGCTGGAGGGAATCACAGTACAGGTACGATGACGATGAAAATCTATAAACTTCAAAGAGGGCATTTTAGAGAATTTCCCAAACGCTCTGGAAAGGGGTTTTCAAATTCCAGAAAAGCCAAATCACAAAAAATAATCAAACCAAAAACGTCGACGCATTGCATCACATCTCTCTGACTCTAAGTCGATGTTAAGGGAGCAATTTTTATGATTTAAACTCAACAGCAAAGTCAGAAGGATCTGAGATAAGTGATGAGTGAAGTCTGAGCTCATGCACTCTGCATGCTGTTTGTATTTCTTTATGTTTCAGGTCTAACCAGTAGGCACAATAATACATTAATCTTCATCAGGAGCTGTGTGGTGGAATGGCTCGCTGTGGAGAGCATCATGAATCCTATTAGGGATAACAGGCACTTGGATTGTTTGGTAAATCTTTGACAGCACAGTCGAGGGACTGTGCTTTTGTTGCGGTATATTGTAGTCTCTTATTAGCTAACTACATCTCCCTGAATACTTTTTAACCAAGATGACTCAGTGTCTGCTGGGGCCTCTCTTCTGTACTGTTTTCACTGCTGCTAATAATGCCTCCTGCACTCCCCACCGCAACATTCTCTCGCACACATTTACACCAATGTAAATGAACATCTTGTAAGAATGATCTTATTCACGTAGCAGTGAAAGCTTTAGATTTAGTTTGTGTAAAGACTTCTTTGGACAATAATTGGTCCTTCAAGTGTGCTGTGAGGGACCTTTGCTCCATATCATTGATTCAGCAAAACATGATGAAATTTAGCAGAGAACCAAGAGACCACTCCGGCCATGATTCAGAATACTAATTCCTTTCCTTCCCTCGGTGACTAATCCATCCCAAAAAGGTCAATCATTTTCCCAAGCTGCTCCAGAATGACCATTTAACTGCAACTTTGGAGATTTTTTATTGTCCTCTTACAACTGAAAGCACAGTGATGTGAGAGGGGAAATTTCTTTAAATGCTGAGGTTAAATGTGTCAGGAAAAAAAAGGAATTTTTCTTTTCAGGTCTTAGAAATAGATAAGTAAAACTTTAGGCAAACAACGGTAAGTCATATTACACCATTTTCTAATCAAAGCAAAGACATTTAGGCTTTTTAAGCTCATATGATTTTATTCTAAGCTCTAGTGGTTTGAATAATATGAAATTAAATTAATATTACACAGATGCTTAAATTAAATGAAAGACAAGAGCTTAAGACTCAATCAGAGGATTGAAAAAGTCTAAAGATACATTATGAAAATTTAGACACTTCTAATGCAAGTATAAATGAGGTACTGAGGGCAGTGTTATCCTGGAGCATGGGGAACAATTTTAATGTTGAAAGTTACCAAGTGATTGGATTCATATTAGAAAAGCATTCCATCGGTCTGAGCATTTCCACCTTTGGTTATTTTTGCATGGGGAGGAATGTTCTCATAAATCCATAAAAAATCAGGAATGTGCAGGTCTGAAGCAGCGGGACCAAGCCAGGGTGTTGAAGCATAGTAATTACTTTTCTTTTAGCACATTCTCATCAAGTAGCACATCAGAACGCTTCATTTACAGACTGAGATTTGAGCTGATTCAAGAAATTTAGTTACGTTTTCCCACTGGGATGTATAACCAAAACACATAAAACTTATGAGAAAGTTCAGGTGAATGGATGAGTGAGGCTAACCGAAGGATAAGATCGGAAGGATTGACCCTGATATTTAAAGGATTTAGATTTATAAACATTTACCTGCATAGTGGTGTGGTGGTTAGCGCCACAGCCTCACAGTAATGCTGCGTTCAGACCAAAAGCAGCAGGTTTACATGCAAAGTATGATAGAATAAAATCTTTTTGTGCGTTGTGGTTGCTGCCGTGGTTGCCATGGTGACAGCTGGTAATCGCGTGATTTGCAGCGAGGAAAAAGTTGTCAGCTTCGTGTCTGAATCGCAGGCAGAATGAGGGCTATGTAGTGCAGCCCTGTAGTGAATGGGGGGTTAGGGAGTAGGGGGGACATTCAGACACAGCCTTGCTGTCCGGACGGGATTTAGGAGCTTATAATGCCGTCCTGATGTGGGACTGCAGGTCGTTAAACTGGGCCGGATCGGACCAAAGCTGACACCACCCATTGTCGGCGCAGCATCCTGGAACAAATGGTGAAACCAACTAAACTCAGAACACCTCTGAACAATCTGATGGATCCACCCACAGCGTCGTTCTCTGGCCTCGTGGAGCACAAAAAGCCAAGCAGCTGCTCAGTTTCATCCACCATTGTACAAAGACACTGATCTTTACGAAACTCGGTACACTTTTTTGTCCTGAACAATGCTCCCTGCTTGCTCCCAGGAAGGCCTCAGCCACACAGACAAAGGAAAACAGCCACCACACTCCAGACACCATCAGCAGCCTTTTGGTCTCTGAATATCAGCATCTGATTTTATGTGAACCGGCGTCAAACTTGAGGCGTCAGGCGCATTTTTGCTGCCGACAACACACCATGCGCACCATAAGAAGGTTGCTAGCTCTAGTCTCAGTTGGGGAGGGGTTTGAACAATTCCAACATTTTCTTTCTGTGTGGTGTTTGCATGTTCTCCCGTGTATCGTGGGTTCTCTCAGGGTTCTCCGGCTTCCTCCCACCATCCAAAGACATGATGTTAGGCTAATTGTTCACTCTAAATTGCTCTTAGGAGTAAATGTGGGTGTGAGTGGTTGTCTGTCTGTCTGTGTTGGTCCTGTGACAGACTGGTGACCTGTCCAGGTTTACCTGCCTCTGACCTGATAACAGCTGGGATAGACTCCAGTGAGCCTAAATAAATGTTTGGTTAAACACAAGAGATAGCAAGCCTTTTTCTAGTCTGGTAAAGAACATCTGTCTGTCTATCTATCTATCTATCTATCTATCCGTCCGTCCATCCATCCATCCATCCATTTAACCATCTATCTATCTATCTATCTATCTATCTATCTATCTGTCTATCTATCCGTCTGTCCGTCCATTCGTCTATCCATGGTTTCCATCCATCTATTAATCTATCCATCCGTCTATCTATACATCCATCCATCCATCCATCCATCCATCCATCCATCCACCCATCCATCTATCACCATCCATCCATCCATCCATCTATCTATCCATCCATCCATCCATCCATCCATTTATCCATCTATTTATCTATCATCCATCCATCTATCTTCCATCTATTTATCAATCCGTCTGTCCGTCCGTCCATTTATCCATCTATTAATCCCATCCATCCATCCATCCATCCATGCATCCATCCATCCTTCAGAATCACCATTTTTCAGTGGAACATTTTTGTTCCATTTGAAGTGTTTTTACCTTCACATGCAGATAACTAGCTGCATGTTAGTGTATGAAAGGGGAAACTGTTATCCAGGGAGGCTATTTAGATTTGAACCGTGACAACAACTGATTTACAACCTTTTTCCAAAAATATTCATCTGAACTGTACTTTGTGTTGACTCTCTCGCCACATAGAAATGTTGATGTAAAACCAAAATGCCTTCCAACAAAGGATGAAAAAGCAGCTGCAATAACTTCCGGCGCAGATCAAGCATCTGAGCACACTAACATGTCTCACTGTGATGATTTGTCTGCTTTATTTTTCAAGAAGTGAATCTAAATGGAAGTGGACAGAATAAAAGCAGTGATGGAAGTAGCTTTTCTTTGGTATGTTAAGCAGTTTCACATCTTTCCCTGAAAACAAAGCCAATGAGTCTACAATTGAAGAGATGCTTATTTGATAATTAAACAAAGATATTGATAGTACTCTGAAATCTGCCTCAAGCAATTGTCTGAAGCTAAGTTCGAACCTTTTGTTAAGGAAAAGAGATTTCATGTCAACGTTACTGATGTTTAGAGGAGTTTGAAGGTGAGATACTGTTGTTATCTTGCAGCAAAATTAAGCGGGTCTCTCCTTCAGTCCCTGTGGCCAAACTAATCAGCTGCTGCCTCTAGTCAGTGTTATCAGTTTAACTCTCAGCAAGATGCAGTTAAATGTGTTTCTTTCTGACTACAGGCACATTTAAAGCAGCTCACGTTGGACAATTAGCTTGATTGAAGTGGTTTTTTGCCTGTTTTTAGGAAAACTGTGGTGGTGAGGAAACATTTGCAGATAAATAATCATAGTTAGCAGCTTTTTCTTATGTAAACTAGTAATATCCCAGGTATCCCACAGCGGATATGATGGAGCTTTAGCTCTCTATCATGTTGTTGATGTCTACCTGCTGCCAGCTACTTCTTCTACTGAATTACAGCTTCACTGCCATGCATTGCTTTATTTGCTTTATACTTATGACGGTCTCTGTTTAATGTTGGTTTATTCCTTCTTTTCAGAGGGTTCCTTATTTTCTTTAGCTTGTGAATGCACTGATTAACCATCCTGCTAAGATCCTCTTCTTACCTCTGACAGGCTGTTTTGAAAACTGTCAAATAAGATTTTCATTATTGATGACCCAGCTGGAGTTGTTTGACGTGTGCAAGATCACCTCTGTGCTGCTAGAGTTGTGTTTAATAAATTTCTATCTCAAGTAATGAATGCGACAGAAAAATTAGGTCATGTGAACTGTATCTCAATGCAATGTTATTCAAACTAATCCAACAGCATCATCAGGTTGATAACACTTCAATATACACACATGATTACATGATAAACAGTCAATAAATATACATATCAATAAGTCTTTAGTATACATTTATGTATACTTATTTGTTGTTATTGCAATAAAAAGGCTTTAAAGAATAAAACTTCACATATGCAAGTCATAATAGGGCAAACAGCAGGTGAAGTTCAGTGAAAACGTATTTAATGTAAACAGAATAAAGATTTAGCACAAAGATACTATTATCACTACAGATTCGAACTGGAGGCAAAGTCAGGTACATTTTACATTTTTTTTTATTTTTATCATCTGCTGCCCACAAAGTCAAAACTACTTTAAAATCTGAATTTTAGCATCACTCAGCACTTATGTGTACTGTATACTCAAGCTGTTTGGTTTCAGCACTTACAGTTGTTCTTGAAAGCTTTCTTACTCTCCCTTTAAAGAAAGGGACAAATTTGCAATAGTAATTCAGATAATACAAAGCTGAAAAAGTAAAAACTGAAAATTTTCCTCAATTAAATTTTAGTAAAATAAAACATGGATTTAGAACTTTTGTTAAAAATAACAAATAAACATAGCACGAAGCCAATCAACAAAATTCAGCCTCATTTTTATTCATGGTCAAAGAAATCAGTTGAAACTGACTCACATAAGAGCTTTACCATGAAAAAGTTCCTACAGCGTGGTCACAGAGCAGATTAGAGGCCATAGCTGGTAGCACACTGAACCAGCCGCTGCAGTTATATCCTGTTTCACAAGTTAACCGCAGAACAACTGGTTATCAACAAGAAATACCATCTTTTACTCTCCTTAACTCATTCCTGCCTCAAACTATACAAATGTGCTCCATGGACATAAAGGCAGGTGTTTAATTATGATCTTTAGCGATGAAATAGATCAGCTTCATCACTGTTTTAGACCACAACACTTGAAGAAAAGTACACTTACGATGTCATCAGCTTGTAAGTAAAATGCTCTTTTAGGAAAAGAGCGACTTGGGAGAAAATGTTTTCTTGAATTGGACATTTTTTCTCAGTGCCAGGAAATCCATGGACTTGATGAAAGAGCTTAGAGTCAGTCCAGATGTAATTGTTGCCAATTTTCTCAGCTAGATAGCAATCTGAAGAAACAAGGCTATTTGTTGCATCCATTGTCTGAGTGCTGTCTTTCTGACCTTTAAAATCCTTAATCACACCGTGGCTGTGGATAAGAAAGCAGCTAAAACGTGAAATGCAGAAAACCCAGCTGAGACTGAAGTCAATAGTAAGCTGACATTTACTCAAATACTGTTTATATTAGTCTAAATTAAGGAAAACATATTTCAAGAGAAAATTTCCAGCTTTCCTCGTACCAGCCCAGGCCACGACCATTCCACCTCAAATGGCTCCAACATTAACTTTTAAACGTCTTACGTAATCACAGAAAGTGAAGCAAGCTGCTGCAGTTAACTCCCGGCTAACTCCAAGTCACCATGACTCTGCCACATTCAGTAGAAAATGTTTAAACTCACAGCTCATTAGGATCAAATGACAGTAAAAACCATCAATGCTCCTCCTAACGCAGTCCGATAGCGCTCCGTGTCCTTGATGAGGTCAGCTGTACTGTGCGGTGCTGGGAACTGGAAATGAAAAGGTGAGTCCTCGTTTGGACGACGCAGATCTGAGGGCTCTCTGAAGACTACGCGACCTGGAGGACGGCGACTTTCAAAGCCTTTTTGCCAGGTTAGGTTCATACAGAGAAAGGTCAGCGTCATGATCATCACTTCTACCGGAGCCGTGGATCCACAGCGGCAAATTAAAACTGCTGCTCCCACAAAAGTAAATATTGAGCTGATGATGTCATCAACTTTATAGTCAGTAGCTTTCTGTAGGATTGTTAATAAAATCTTTATAATGTGTTAATCTAACTGCAGTGAGGCTGTAACAGGGAGGATGCATCTGTTCCAGTAATAAGCCCACACAGCTAAAGACCGTACATCATAAAATTATATGTGATGCAGTAGAGACGCCGGGGAGAATGCAGGATGACTTCATTATGAAAGTGCACAAAGAGCTGCAAAGTAATGCTCATATTTGGTAATACAGAAGTGCCTTAATAATAATTATAATAATGATATATATATATATATATATATATATATATATATATATATATATATATATATATATATATATATATATATATATATATATATATATATATATATATATGAACAGTCTTCCTCAAAATTATTCATATTATTCTTTATATTATTCATAAGGAAAAGACTAAATTCACAATAGTAATTCAAATAACATTTACAAAATTATAATTTAGTGAAACAAAATACTGATTTTGAATTGTGGTTGAAATAATCATTTAAAAGAAAAACAACCAAACCAAACTGTTCCAGACACATTAGAGCATCTTTTCCATGAACAGTGGACCAACATACCTGTCAGCAGGTGCAGACGTCTGATTGGACGTTAGAGAAAACACCTGATTGCAGTGATTGTCTCAAAGTGTTGCTCAACAACATCTTACCTTCGGAGCCCCATCATGCTTGTTTTCTTGTTTTTTGTGTTTGTTTTTAATATTTTTGCTGAACCACAATTAAAAATCAATGTCATGATTTTCATTGAATTTTTATTTATTATTATTTTTGTCAGTGTCATCTTATTTTACTGACAACAGATTTTTTCCTTTGTTAATTTGAGGGTATGAATAATTTTGAGGATGACTGTATATATTTATACATACATACATATATATATATATATATATATATATATATATATATATATATATATATATATATATATATATATATATATATATATATATATATATATGTATATACATACACACACACACACCAAGCACTTTATTAAGTACACCTTGCTAGGACCCCTTTTGCCTTCAGAACTGCCTTAATCCTTGGTGGCATTGATTCAACAAGGTACTGGAAACATTCCTCAGAGATTTTGCTCCATATTGACATGACATCATCACACAGTTGCTGCAGATTTGTCGGCTGCACATCCATGATGAGAACCTCCCGTTCCACCACATCCCAAAGCTGCTCTGTTGGATTGAGATCTGGTGACTGTGGAGAACATTTGAGTACAATGAACTAATCGTCATGTTCAAGAAACCAGTCTGAGATGATTCCTGCTTTATGACATGGCGCGTTATCCTGCTGGAAGCAGCATCAGAAGATGCTACACTGTGGTCATAAAGGGATGGACATGGTCAGCAACAATACTCAGGTAGGCTGTGGTGGTTAAACCGCCACGTTGGTACTAAGGGGCCCAAAGTGGGCCAAGAAAATCTCTCCCACACCATTACACCACCACCACCAAGCTGAACCGTTGATACAAGGCAGGATGGATCCATGTTTTCACGTTGTTGACACCAAATTCTGAGCCTAGCATCCCATACAGCATTCTGCTGCTGGAGCCCATCTGCTTCCAGGTTGGATGTGTTGTGCATTCAGAGATGCTCTTCTGCAGACTTTGGTTGGAACAAGTGCTTATTTGAGTTCCTGTTGCCTTTCTATCAGCTGGAACCAGTCTGGTCATTCTCCTCTGACCTCTGGCATCAACAAGGCATTTGCTCCCACAGAACTGCTGCTCACTGGATATTTTCTCTTTTTGGGACCATTCTCTGTAAACCCTAGAGATGGTTGTGCAGGAAAATCCCAGTAGATCAGCAGTTCCTGAAGTACTCAGACCAACAACCATCATCCCCATTCTGATGCTGGTTTGAACTGCAGCAGATTATCTTGACCATGTCTACCTAAATGCATTGAGTTGCTGCCATGTGATTGGCTGATTAGAAATTTGCGTTAACGAGCAGTTGGACAGGTGTACCTACTAAAGTGGCCTGTGTGTGTGTGTAAATAAAATCTATACTACCTACCTATATACTATCTATCTATCTATCTATCTATCTATCTATCTATCTATCTATCTATCTATCTATCTATCTATCTATCTATCTATCTGTCTGTCTGTCTGTCTGTCTGTCTGTCTGTCTGTCTGTCTGTCTGTCTATCTATCTCTCTCTCTCTCTCTCTGTATATACGAATATGTATATATATATATATATATATATATATATATATATATATAAATGTATACACAACGCACCTCCCACATACTTTAATAAATATTCATATCAATAATACACTACAACCACTCAGCAACATTAACCATATAATGTATCAATAAATACTACCTACATATATACTAATATATATTTAGACCAGACCAGTAGATGATGTAGAAACTTCGCAAATCTGATGAGCAGCCAACAAACAAGGCTGAATCTGTTGTGGCTGTGCAGCCACTTCAACCGTCATCATATCACAAACCCCATATTTTCCAGTTAAGTGGTTTATGTCTTCAACAGGACAAAAACCCTCGTGCATTTCTTAAATCACAGAATAACCTTCCAGCCTTCACAGCCTAAAACCTGCTACATCTTGATTTTAGAGACGAGGAAACTGTCCCTCACCATCCACTTCCAGGTCTGAAATGCATTCAGATTTCAGGGAAAACAGAGACTTTTCAAAAGGTTTGCTGTGACAGCTTTTTCTAACCACAGCTGGGGTGAACAGAAATAGTTTGTGCAATAATCCTCGACCACTATCAGTGAAACAAAGACGGTAAGGATGGAAATCCGTAAGCAGAGGAATCACATTTCACCATGCTGATTTCTCTCGCCGCATCCTAACTCCACTCCCTTGTAGGATCTGTTCCCACTTGGATTGTACACACATTTAGGGGTAATACTGTTGTTGTTGGCAGACTCTTTTCTGTTTGCTTGTTATATTTTTATTCTTCAGCATTGCTATTTTCTCTGTCCTCCAGAGACAAGGTGCTGCAAAGTCTGACTGGCGCACAGACAGAAACTATTAAAATAGCAGATTTAGCTTCCAACTTCCTCTAAATTTCTCAATAAACATGCCAAGGCCCCCTCCCTCCTCCCCTCAGCAACATATGAGTTTCCACCTGCCTGTGTTTGCCAGTGTTGACTCAGACTTACATGCTTTAACTGTAAATGTCAGCATCACTTTTGTCTTTTTACAGTCTACAGACACAGAAACCTTTCTACTGGCAGGAATCATATTTAATCCTGAGAGGGAAATCTACACAACTAAACACTAACAAACTGTTAGAGAGCAATAGATTGCTTTTAATTGTTTGTAGTCGTGTCACTTAGCTCTGTTGGAGGCTAAGAATAAAACCAAAACAGCTGCAGGAAACATTGTCTTCTCATGGAGCCACTGTAATTATCTACAGCTTACTTCTTACATGTACATTTAGGGGGAAGTTTCTGGTTTACTTCCACAGTCAATCGATTTCTGCCAAGTGCTTCCGGTCAATACGATCTCATTTCTATTCATTTACATTGAATAGTGATGTCTCTACAATGGTAAAATTATCATTTATTTCTTATAAAAGAACTTGTTTTAATACTTCCTCACCTGCTACGACACTGATCTGGGAGGATAGTACGATGAAATGGCCAAAAGTTACAACTAGCAACATACTTATTTTTGTACTTTGTTGAGTCCATGGTGATAAACAGGAACTACGTAGACTTAAATAGTGACGCAGTCGGCTGTGTGTTGATAACCGACACAGACACAGCAGCTTAGTGTCCATGAAGGCGGATGTTTCAGGTGGCTACGTAGGGGGAAAGGTGGAGACTGCACCTGTATAGCTGGACCCAGTCGGTCCTGCAGCCGTGTAGCTACTGTACGATGGTAAGTTCACTCACTTTAAAACGTACATATTTATTTGTTTTCACAAGCTGTTGCAATCACGCAATATGTCCCAGAACCGTTTCTGGCTTTCACGATATCCACTTTTTAATCATTGATTTTGGGAGCTCTTCCAATGTGTGTTGTGAATTTGGGTTGGGTGCGGGTGAAACACCTTTTGGTGGCGAGTTTCATATTGGACCACTTTTTCTTGACCCATTGGCAAAAGAATTGTGACGTTGCCATCGGATATGGGCCATTATTAAATTTCATAACTAATAAAAAAAAAAAAAAACATATAAGTCAGGCCTAGATTGAGACTTTTATTAATATCTCAGCTGGTTGTTCAACACCGGGGAGGCTGACTGATCCTCTTCTGTGCAGCGTTTTTGTGCACGTCTCTGACTTCGGTTTTTAAGCTTCCAAACACCTCTTTGATCTTTCACACCTCACAAATGAGGAATTCTGTCTTGATCCCCCCAAAAGTTTCTGTTTTGGCAGAATCTCTCCTCTCCACAGTCCAACCTCGCTGGGCGAAGCTTCATCATCATGCATGTTTAAGGGCGTAACCGTGGGCGTGACATTTAAATGACGATGGATTTCAGCAGTGGTATTTATCAAGACTCTTTTGCTTGTACGATGAGATTAGACCGATATGAACGTTTTAATAAATCACACGTGGGTCCAATCGTACGACCATTTTTACGCTCAGATGTGCGACCATTTCTACGATCGTTTGATAAATGAGGGCCACTGTATGAAGCTCTGTACAGTGACTACTTAGCTGTGTTTGAAATCGCTCCCCATCACGGATGTAGTGCACTACTGTATATAGTGAGCACGCCATTTTGTAGTGTTGTTCGAATTCTCTTCACTCTTTTCATTTGCTACATCGTCCACTACAAAGTACCCACAATAAGCGTACCAGCGATGTACCCAACATTTCACTGCTTTATACCACAGTGCAATGCGGCCGTGTTTTGTGATCGCAGAAAAAGAGAAATGGGGCAGCAATGGCGAATCTCTTTGTAGCAGGAAAGCTGATTGTTGATAACTGTTAGCTACCGCTACTGCATGTCGCAGCGATACCTGGTTCATCTGCTGACGTCACCCCATGTAGTGTCCGAAATCTCCTCCTGTCGTTATTCATCATACACTATGTAGAGAATAGGGAGTGGGTGGATGAGTGGATGATTTTGAACGCAGCTGACATGTCTTTGTCTTCTTCTTCTTCTGGTGTTTAATGGTGGTTGGCAAACAGCTTTAGGTGCATTACCATCACCCACTTCCCGAGTCAGTCAGTGGGCAAAATTTAAAATGCTTGTGCATTGAATTTGCACTCTGAATTCATCACGATTATTTTTTAGAATGCATTAATTTTCAGTGTAATTAATTCATCTCATTAATGCACTAAACTGACAGCCCTAATGTATACAGTATATACATGTATATACTGTATATATATATAGATAGATAGATAGATAGATAGATAGATAGATAGATAGATAGATAGATAGATAGATAGATAGATAGATAGATAGATAGATAGATATTTTAATGAATAAAATAAAGTACTTACCAAAAAGTTTGGGATATTTGGCCATTATTACAAAGTGCACCAAAAGTGCACTACAGCACTTCACAGGTAAGCTCAATAACTTCCTTTAAATGTTTGAATGCACATTAAGCAGCTGTTCAGTGTAAGGACTTATTTCCCAACATGCTGTTCTCTTACAAAGTGATTATTGTCAGAAAAACTGAGGCAGTGTCTAAACTTGTGAGATATGACATACTTGCTGTTGGCATCCTCATGTTTCAGAAGCCAAACCAGAAATTTAACACATACCTGATCAATTCTAAATGGTAGGCCTACATACAGTATAACCCTTACATCAAAGCTCCATAAGACTCTTAACCCACCGGTTTCAGCGTGAGGAAATCATGCAAAGGTTGCTGAATCCTTGGTTTATCTGCCAAAACTACATGAAAACTGTTTGATTTCCAGTTACTGGACACTTTCATACAATATACTGCATGACAAAGGAATCATCTCATGTCAAAATTAAGATATTTGTGTTTGGCTTGAACTGGTTTTATTGCACCAATAAGCAATATAAACGCTGCCCGTATGAGAACAATCGTCCGCTCTCTGCTTATGCATGAGGCGACGGGATGAGGACGTGCTGATTGCAAGCCTGAGAGCCGAATGCATCGCCAACCTCCAATTATAACTTTTAGAAAGAGCTCTCCAAACACACGTCCACTCTGAGGGTCGAGGTTGGCAGACATCTGAAGTTCTGGCAGCGAGAAACTAACCTTACAACTTCCAAATGGAGCCATTTGTTTCGTAAGATCTTCAGAGTGTCATCACTGAGTTATGGATCACTTTTTTTTCCATCGCCGACCAATAATTTACTCTTTGTAATTACTGTTTGTGGATGCATGATAATTAATATTCATGTTCCAAGAGGGAAAGCAGGGCAATGATGAGCGCAGCTCCGTTGTCGGGAGGTGACCCGTGATGAGTAAGAGGTGATTTGGTGTTTCGTTATGTAAGGCGGCGGATAAAACGACGCACCGATGGTTTTCGCCATCCCCTTATCAAAGTCGGAGAGCATTATGCTCCACATGAGATCAGCATGAAATGATAATGTGTATCGACAGTCGCTCCGGTCTCTTTCAGCCCCGCTCCAGCTACCTCATGCTCTGTCGCACTCTGAGACCAAAACCATTCTGCATGAGCGAATCATCACTTTGAATCTCGTGGCAGCAGCAGAATAAGTTCAGGCTTCAGACGGATGTGATGCCTCTGTGCAGGACTGGCTTGGGAATTGAATTTTGGCGATCGCCTGCTACATTTTTAATCTTCCTTTCTGCTTCAGGTGCTATTTATGTCCATATTCTCATTCTGCTATGACCTAGTAAGTAGAGGGCATAACAGTGTTGGTGTAGTCTTTGACAGTTTCTGAGTTGAGGTCTGAAATCGTGAATTAGGAGCCCGAGGCGTCTTATTTAATGAGGAAGAGGGACAAGCTGACCTGATGGAGCTCTGGACCCAGCCAGATATTCTCATCCTCAGAAAACAGCAGCCTTGCTAATGTTAACGAGTCCTGTGGGCCAGCCAGGTTCTTTCTGTGTCAGGCTGAAGCAGACCGCTCGGTCTGGAGGCAGCTCAGGTGTACCGAGGGCCTCCGTCTGCTCCTCCTGCACCTCCAACCATTCAGCTTATGCTGGTAAGGCTTTCCCCTCCCCAGAATTATTTATTTAACCTTTATTTAACCAGGCAATGACATTAAGAACAAGATTCTTATTTACAATGCCGGCCTGGCAAGTGCCATAGGCACCTGTAGGGCAAGTGGGGGAGGGGAACACAAATAAAAAATAAATAAAATCAGTAAACATTAAAACAATTTAAGACATTATAAGAGGAGTCAAAGTGTAACAAATGATCGTGTTTTCAGCAGAAATGCTTCCTTCTCTCATCCTTTCACCCACATAATGTTCTTTTCCCCCTGGGTGTATTAGGGCATTAATTGAATATATCAAATGAAATGTGAAAGATTGATGAGAATTTTCTAGACAGTCGTGTGATTTCACACAACAAAGAGGAATATTGGACTATATGGATGCATAGAAAAAAAACAACCCCTCAACAATCAACATTTATCCACAAAAACAGATCAATCAAACATGGGTATAGATCTAATCTGTAAATTAAACCCAAAGAAAACAAATAGTGATACACGATATTATTGTCCTGGCCGCAGACACTGAAGTTATTTTAGGGGTCGTGACTCAAAAAGTTTAAAAAACACTGCTTCATGACAACAAACAGAAATTTATTCTTCAGTTTTCTTTTATGTAAAAACTTCAGAACTGAATATACAGAACATGACAACATAGATGCTTAAGCACCCCTAAAGTTTGAGATTAATATATGCAGTCGTCCTCAGAATTACTCAAACCCTCCAACTGAAGAAGGAAAAGCAATCACCTGTCCGTAAAATAAGTTTAAAAAGACAAAAGAAAAAATAAAAAAAAAAAATAAAAATCTGTTGGACCCATTGTGGTCCAACAGAAACACTGAAAACAAACACAAACATTAAAACAAGTAAACAAACATGATGGGGCTCTGAAGCACTTTGAGGCAATCACTGCAATCAGGTGTTTTCTGTAACGTTCAATCAGACGTCTGCACCTGTTGACAGGTATGTTGGTCCATGTTCATGGGAAAGATGCTGTTATGTGTCCGGGACAGTTTTGTTTGTTTGTTTTTTAATGATCATTTTCAACCACAATCCAAAACCAATAATTTATTTCACCAAATTAAAATTTGTAATTTTTTATTTATTATTAGTTTCTTCAGTTACTTATTTAAATTAATATTGGGAATTTAGTCTTTTATTTAATTGGAGGGTATGAATAACTGAATAATTTTGAGGATAACTGTATATATATATATATATATATATATATATATATATATATATATATATATATATCAGTTTTTTTTAAATAAAAAATAACATTGGTCTTCATTTAAATGTCTGAACTGAGAAATAAAATTATACTTTGATAGTTTAGTTGTATTTCATGATTGGATGTGGGAAATTGATTGAGGTTGTCTGTTATTGATCACTGGATCAAAAACAGAGTATTTGTGATGTAAGCAAACATTGAATTTATATCTACTTGTGATGTTTGTAGAGATTTACACCCCAGATAAGATTCTCCAAATCTGTTGCTGTCACAGACGACATTCTGTAAAGCAGCTGTTTGCAGCTCCAAACACAGCAAAGCTGTCAGGTCCGGGCAGTGTAACCATATTCTGTGAAGCTGCATTGGGGAGGCTGTAGTGTCAAGAAAAAAGAGAGAAAGGAAAGAAAGTCTCCTCTGGAAACGGTAATGATGAAACTCTGTCAGGCGAGGTGGGCTGAGTGGCGCGCTCTAACTATTCACTAGCAGGAGAGAAGCCGGTCCACACCGGCTCCACCAGTAATGCATGAGAGGAATTGGAAGTGAGCTCTGTGTTGGCGTGGATGTGAGTGTGTGGGTGGTGCAGAGCAGCTGCTGCAGCTGAAGCCAGGCGGGGCAGGTCTCTCCTCACGAGCCTGCATGAAGAGTTTCCTTTCACAACCAAATATGAACTCTTACAGGAAATGAAAGCATCGCTGTGATGAGGTACGATTGAGTAGCCGCTGGGAAAAGTCTGATTATTATTGAGATTATTAAGATTCTGTAAATGCAACTAGATTATAAAATGTTCATTTCTACAACCGTCCAACTCCGTTGTACAAATGCACGTCTGAATTAGACTCAGTAAAATTCAACTTAAAACTCAGGTTTGTATTTCTGGATATGTAGCCTGGAGAAACTAAAACATCCCTGATACAAGGCTTTCCTTTAGGCTGTCATTTTTAGATTTAAAAATGCTGTAAATTGGATTTGAAGGAAATTAATCATCTGGAAGCAAATGAGACTGTAAACATTTGCAGAATGAACATTGCATGCTTTACAAATGTTTGCTTTTCATTTATTTTCAGCGCATAATCACCACCTTGTTTTCTCTTAGCTTGTAATAGAAATGTCTTCTAAAATCATCTTCCTACTAAACAACTATAACATTTGGTTATGTGGGTGCGCATGATAATTGTGGTAATAG